>CAJPEV010001975.1:16697-53233 GCA_905338385.1 Darwinula stevensoni
AAAAAAAAAAAAAAAAAAAAAAAAAAAAAAAAAAAAAACCCTGACGTTGGAAACGAAACATCCTATTTTCGTAACACCAGGTCATATTTGTGGGAATTTCGTGAGCCAGTCAGAGATTCAGTCGGAGGGATGAGAACGCCTCCAGTTGCTTTCCCCAAAACTCGGAAAGTTCCGCCTCATCAGGAGGATATTTGCAATGAGCTATCGAGAAATGACATTTACCTACCACTCATGCTTTAAAGCAACCATTCCCTAATTCGATCCTACGCATCGCGGTTGCCCCAAACAAAGTATTCAGGCTAAACATATAGCGTACGTGATCATTGCCGCTAGCTAAGCAGATATGTGTCTTCTGCGTGTGTGGTTGCTCTATAGGCTAAGCGCTTCGACATATGAACACATAAGGTTCCACAGAAGTCCTTCTCGTCGTCCGAGGGTGTGCCTTTGCGAAGGAAATGTAAAGATAACCTAGAAAAACGGGGTAAGTTCCATCGGAAATAAGCTTTCGCTATCGTCTCGCCGTCTTCAGGTCTTCAGGAGGGGACTGGAGTTCCCGCGGAATTCGTCAGGGGGCAGTTGCATCGCTCACCGCAGTGCCTTCTGCCTGCTGTCGTTATTTGTGAGATTTTGAACTTCCATGATGAATTACGCGACGATTCGTGATTTCGTCGGTACTTGCTTTTATATGCGCTCCGCAAGGAAACCCATTACTCAAGTTTTCTGGTCAGGTTTCCATCGCTCAAAATGCACATTTGCAAAATGATGTGTTCTTTCGTAGTAGCATGCATTAGCGTCACGAACAAGGCGAAGAAGTTGATGAGTGCGAGAGTTCGTCGCGCTTCTTTCTCGTCCTGATGAATAGACGTGGTGTATCATCTTAATTCACAGGACTGACGTTGCGATGCAATGGAGATCTTCCCGTCAAACATACACCGCGCGCCATCAAAGCGTAAAAACTTCCGCCGGTAACATAAATTAACATTTTCCAGGCAGTCTAATAACTTTTTCAAAGCAGTAATGGAAATCATTAGGGGATATATTTTCACGTATTTGGTAGTGGAGAATTCTGGATATTTTTACAGTGTTCGCCATAGTTTCTGCTAACAAATCGGCTGCAATTATTAGCAGCTGAAATGTCGTAGGGACAACTAACTCAGCCGCATCCACAAGCGCACTGGCACGCTAAGTTCTATTTACTTCTGCCTCCTCTTTGGCCTAGAAAGGGAGAGATAGGCTTGTCGGCCTCGCGCTTTGATACGGTGGCAGAATTTTAGATCGGATAGGTCGAAAACTTCCCAAATGCAAATGGATTGAAAGGAGCGATGCTTCCTCCCCTGCAAGAATTTTCTGGGATTTCATGAATATAGGAGGGTGGCTCCTTTCAAAGACTCCACAGACACTTACAGCTGATTCTACCCCCAACGATGGAAGAGAGATAATAGCGTTCTCCCCTGCAAATCGGCTGCGCTTCTCATCCATGCTCGGTTCAGATTCTCCGTTGGACGATGCAGGGGAAACGCGGTGCGATTCCATTCTCACTTTCGCGGAGCTCGCAAGTAGAATCCATTCGGAAAAAGAATCACATCGGTCCTTAAAGAGGTGGGAAGGGGTCAATTGAAAGGACTGCTTTGCATGAGGAAGGCAAGATAATATGCATTTAAACTGAAAGGCAAACATTTTCGCAAACAATTTATTTTTAAAATAGTATTATCAGAGCTAGGAGAGTTCACCAGAGTTGAGAATTTCGGCTTATATCTCAAAATTCTCAAGATGAACAATTATTTTAATCATCTGTTTATCTTTGTATATTGATCCATTTGAGCTACCAGTCCAGAACTTCTTTGAGGAGTCGTCATGTCTTACACACGCACTTTTGCAAACACAACACATGCAAACACGCACTTCTACGGAGGAATAGGCTGAAGTGGTAAAGAACATGGAATTCTTGCTTGCTCTAACACCGATCTAATGGGTGTCATTGCCTCGTCCATATATAGGCCTGTGTACAATGGCGTGCCCAGGAAATCCGAAATGGGGGTTTTGCCCTTTGAAACATGGATTACGCACCCTAATGGGGGGTTAACATATGAAAAAACTGTAACTCACCCTGTATTTGTGGCCAAATTATTTGCTATTTACGTCAGGGTGTTGTGCAAGAGAATCCAGATTATTTATCTTCGAACTGAAGAAACCGTGCAAAGGCTATCCTAACCCGATGTGCCAGAGAACGAAGCGAAAATAGAGCTGCTAATCCTGCACCGCCGGTTGAGAAGGAATAAACTTTCGTCTCTCTGACCTTGAGTGGCAATTCATGGGAGCCATAAAGCAGATGGGGGTCTGGCGCCACGGACACGTACACACAAAGAAGAGGGAATACATGCATTCCCAGTTAGCAGCATAGGAAGCAGGGAGGGAAACACTTCAGAGCGGCCGTCAAACGAATACGAGGAGGGCAACCCAAACTTAAAATTTGTGCCTATTTATCGAGCTCACGTTTCCTCGTTGCCGCTCTCTTTACAGGAAAGACTTGAATACAATTTTTCCTCAAATGTAAATTTTCATGTGACGTGAACCCAACGGACGAGCACTCATGCGTTACCGGTAATTCCACGCGGACCACAAAGCTGCTTTATTGTCATCTCGTTTTCTCAGGCTCCAATGGGCGAAATTGAATTCCGATATTCGGCGACGTTGGACGACCATCAGCGTCCACCTGAAATCGAAAACTGATAATGGTTAAGCGCGAAAGACGACGCCGAACAGCGACGTGGAGATTTACAAGAAGTCCATTCTGAATATTCTTCCGAGGTCGAGGGAAGCAATATTTCCATGCATGACAGACGAAAATAATAGAAAATGACCGGAATTGAAACGGATTGACCCCCAAAATTGAGAGCTTGAAATCTTTCCTTTCAAACGATTTGAAGGTCGTCTAAAGAAAGGTTGAAGGGTGAACTACTGCTACCTCCCCTTCCCCCCCCCCCCCCTGGATTTGAGAACCCTGTTTTCACTTTCGAGAAAGAGGGAATGGTCATCGCACCCGTTCTCGCTTACCTTCGTCATTGCCGCTACCGTACCTATAATGTCGATGAAACATTATGGGTGCGGCCCGCCGACCGATTTGAGTTTGATACCCTTGCCTTAAAGCATTTAGTCGCTTCATCAATCATTCATTTCCAAAGACAACGAAATAAGAAAGGTATCCGGTGATCTACGCATTCTCTCTCCTTGCCTGCGTTCGTCCGCTCGAGTACCTAATGCAGCACGATTGGGAAATTGTCGCAGGAGAATTTGCGCCAAGGAATCGTCCCATTGCATTTGACTAAGACTCGACACGACAATTCCCGGCGGGCCCCGACCCGCCGATGCGCCTTCGTCCAGGCATTCCAATGTTTACCATCTCAGCCGTATCTTGATATGACCTCATCTGGGACCTAAGTAATACTTCACCTTTGGCGTCCCAATTTTGTCCCTCTTGTTCTACATCTGGAAAAACAACATTTGGATTCGACCATTACCTCTTGGCTCCATTAATGTTCCACATCCCAGGAAGCCAGAGGAAAAAAAAAAAACTTCACCTTTGGCGTCCCAATTTTGTCGCTCTTGTTCTACATCTGGAAAAACAACATTTGGATTCGACCATTACCTCTTGGCTCCATTAATGTTCCACATCCCAGGAAGCCAGAGGAAAAAAAAAACTTGCTGACTGGAGAGGCTTCGAGCCTGACATGCGTACAACCAACCGAACCATTGAATGAATAGAGGCTACGTCACAATAAGCAAGCGGAAGACTCAACAGATTCAACCGGAAGGGTAGGACTGCAACTTTTCCAGGGAAGAGGTTTCCAACGATCCCCATTTTCTCTGGTCCAGTCAGCGAGAGAGGAGTTCCCGAAAAAAAAAAGATTCGAACAAACACAGCTGTATCGTTTTGTAAATCAGCCAAGTGAAATGACTGGACTTAATGTTGCTGGTCATTCGAACCTGAGTTCTCGGTCCTTTTTATGTCACGAGGAAGAATGGAGAACTACTCCTCCCTACCTTCTCGCCTGCCATTTCTCCATCTATTTGCCCGCCATTTGGGTTTGGGTAAGTACCGTTTTCACTTTAGGGAAACCGGTCGAAACTCCAATTCCATATGTTTTTGTCTTTAGGTTGCAATCAGACATACATTTATTCCTTTATCTTAACCATTTCATCACAAGGAGCTCCTGCAGTAGCTAATTTTAAACCAAATGAGAAAGGAATCTCGTGATGCACGTCATCTCAGTATTTGCATCCGGTATAGCCAGATCACTTTCGATGCGATACGATAATTTGTGAGGGTCAAGGTTCAAATCAAGGAATGAACCATCGCTCAGGAATTTCTGGCTTTTGTCTTCATCACTGTGCTTCTTTAATATCTCACATCTCGAGACGGGGGGATTCGTACTCGGGGATCTCTCTTCCGAAATCGCCTTCGCCCCAAATGACATGGTTCACAAATGAGCATTTAGTATACTGTAGTGGGCTACTGTTAGCGCACGAGAAACGGCCGAGTCAAACGTGGATGAGAAACATGCCACAAGGAAGGGGAGAAGGAAGAAAGGAAAATAAAAACAACCTTTCCCCCCATCTACGTGTATGCGAGGGTAGGGGCGGTTGAACTTTCTGCCCGTCGATATCGGCGCGTTGTTGCATTTCCTCTCCTCGTTGCCCAGCAAATCGGACCTTTGGGTGGGTTCACCCCGCTTGCACTCCCAATTGTCCTTTCGATATTCTTCTCGTTCTTTGCTACGTCTAGAACATTCGGGTGAAGTAAAGCTAAGTGAGTGAAGCTAAAGTGAAATGAGGCTGAAAAATATATAATTATAGTCATGGTAACAACCACTGAAGCAGAATTCTCTAAAACTGTCCGTCGGGTCGTTAAGAAACGTATTTGTCTTCAGGACTCTCATGTTGGCCGTTGTTCATGTCTGACAGCGTCCTCCATTTTTTAGGCAATTAAAAAGCTATTGTGGACTTGAGTGGCCGCTGCATAGTCCATCTTTAAAAAAGAATATACTCTGCCTCATTCCAAAGGAAAATGGAAAGGATAGATGAAAGAAAAGCTCATTTCGCATCATGTATGACGCAAAATATAGGGTGATTATTACAAAAAGCCCCACCGTTTGCTACGGGAGAAACGCCGTAAAATCGCATTGGTTAAACGATGTAGAACAGTTACAAAGTGCTAATATTCATATCGACTTTTTTTCAGCTCCCTTGCTTATGTCGTGCAATGCCCAATTACCCCGTTCCACCTAAGGTGGATCTCAGGTGAGGTAATGATCTGTGCTTGACCATCTCAGAATTCACTGAAATTCGGCAAACCGTGGAATTATTTTGAGAATAGTCAACAGACAAACATAGTAAACAGATAAATATATTCAGGCGGAGTACTTCGAGTCTGCACTCGAAACGGAGATAGAGAACGCGTATCAGCTTTCATCAGCGTATTAGCTTAAAGCGGTGCATTTGGAACTGACCTCCCCCCTTCCTCACACTAGCCTCGCACTCTCGTGCTTGTGGGTGTGACTGCGTGTGTGGCGGAAGCTATGCGAGTTCCACTGACGTCAACTTTTTTTTTTCATTTCCTCAAGGCCACATAAACTCTCCCTTCGAACACTCCGCTTTATACAGGTCCCTGTCTGGGAGACGTCGAGCGGATTGCCTCGAGCTAATCTTTCTTCATCCATGTACAAAAATTTATATACATAAGAGGCTAACGTTTCTGTCATTCCGGGAAACTCCTCCTAGACGGATGAACGGATTTTCATGAGCGAGGTGTCAATCGAAAGCTTAGGACCTGGAGTCTAAAGTCTGAAAGTACGCTGTGAACGTGTTTTCTAAGGGTTCTCCTGTATTTCTGCGGTTCAGAGACCTGCATGGGTTGACTTTTCCGAGTTGAAATTGGATCGGCCCGATTGGAATCGTGGCCCGCACCCGACCCGAAACGCGATCGTCAACAGAGCTTTGCTGCTCCGAGCGGTAGATCGTGTTGTGCTGGTATGACTGGCCCGCATCCCGCTTATGCCTCTAAGCTCGAGAACGCCAGGTCTCTGATGACGTATTTGCCCCAAGGAGGGGGGGGGGGGAAAGGGACCCTCGCAGATCTGCGCAGAAACGCATTTTCGTGTAGCGATTCAGAATGAAGGGCATTCTGTGCAAGCACACGGGGTGGCGAAGCGTGTCTTTGGCATGGGAAACCGGGCAAGATAGTTATATCGGGAAATCTGAAACTCATGAAAATATCCTTGTACGCCGGAAAACCTATTCCTTAGGGATGGTTTGTGTGAAGTCAATGCTCGTCTCTCTCTCATCCTTATAAATATACGTAATATATAAAAAATTAATCTGTCCATGTCAAGGTATAATTCCGGGAAACTTCTCCTGGAGTTCGTTGGAACTCCCTTTGAACTCTGATGGGACTCCGAAATACCTCCATTCAGGTTGCAAATTTTCTTCGTTGCTGCAGCGTCAATTGTGAAGCCTTTTCTCATGACAATGAAAGCAAATTATATTAATTTTTTTTTCTGCTTCTCAAGTATATCGGAAATTATGAGAGAAAGACATGAACTTTAATAATTTTGCAGAAGAAGATTCAACAAGGTGTACAAAAAAATGTCCATAAACAAGGACATCTTTCTAATATGCATTTGGAGTTATTTCCGCATGGGTCTGATTGCAAGTCATTGTCGTGAAAAATATTCTAAAGAACTTTCTATTCATCAATACTTACAACAATGACCTACATGTTGTATTTTTGAAAATATTGCAGTTTGAACTTGTGTAGTAACTTGGGGCACACCCTGTATGAGTTCATTGTTGCATGCAGTTCTTTCAGAGGACAAGGTGGGTCAATTTGGTAGTGTTCAGTAGACGCCCAACTGAATGGTCTGATCCTAACACATCCGTGGACTATTGGGAAGTGGGGTTGTTTTCATGTCATCTCTCTCTTGCTGTCTAAAAACGTTGTTCTTCTAGATCAATGAAACGGACAAGTTTCTTCTGGATCTCCGGAACTTCAGGAAGAAATTCGAATGACTTCTAAGAAAATGCCTGGGCTCATACATGGACTGGGCTGGACTGGATTGCACAGAGAAATACTTCTGCATCAACTGGACGAAATGTTCATTGGACATTGATGTTTTCTCAAAAACTTGTGTCTCTTTCGATGAGGTAGCCTTTTTCCCCAATATGGTATTCGGTATGGTATGGCATGGTACTCCTATAATGAGTGGTTTCTGAAAGGAGGTACCATCCCAAAAAATGTACCTGGATGGCCAATATCATATTCCCCTTGTGGAGATGCTTGATACTGGTCAGAAATGAAACCATGAATGTTATATACGTTCATGACATTCAAGAATTTTAAGGACTTCGACGTCAAAACTGGATAAGTGAGTACAATAAAGTTTTGAAATATTAACGTCATGATGATCTCCTTCCTTTATTTTTCAAGTTTTAGCGTTGGATTCAATCCATTCAAGTCATTCTTACTGATAGTGTAGCGTGCGGTATCGTCGGGCGTGGTTTCTTGATGGAGTGCGAACCGACAGCCCTACCGTCACGTAAAGAAAAAGAGGGAAAAATATTGCATTGAATTTTTCTCCCTTGAACAAGTCCGTAATGGTCGATGCGCAATCAATAACCGTTAGGCAAGGATTCCAAAGCGGGCTGGGTTTTTCCACAGATTTCATATATTTTAATATTTAGATTTGGGATACAGGCAAAAAATAAATATATAGGGCTGCAAAAACGTGTTGAAAAATTCTTCAGCACAATTTCGCCGAGCTTCAGTCTGTGAGATGCAGTCAGAAAAAAAAAAACAAGAATGCCCTCACCCTGAATGCAGCACAAATCCAGAACTTTCGCATAATTGACGACAATCACGGCTCAAGAAATGAAATCGGTGGGGGTTGCTCGTGCTACAACCGGTCGCACGCCTGCTTTCCGATTCCTTTCTTGCTATTTCTAATTGTTCCTCCCGGCCCCAATCAGATCCACTCACTCAGCACTTAGTCACCTCGGCACAAACCGAGTAGAAATTGCAGGAGGGTACTATACAAACGTGGTTCCTAGCCTGGTAGTAGGTCACTGTAGCCACGAGATCTGTAAAACTTCAACTTTCTCTCCTCTCCCTCTCTCTCTTCTCCTCCTTTCATCCCCCCCCCCCTCCACGTCAAGAGTACCAGACGCCAAAGGGTCCAGGAGGCGGAGGACACTGCTAATTGGGATTATAAATGGTTTGATCCGACATCTTGAGGGGAGTCTGGAAAAGCCCCTTTTATACGCCTTTGAAAGGGAACCATTTCCTCCACGTGCGGACAGGGAGGGGCAATAAATCTCAACTCCTCCCTGGATATCCGTCCAATGTCTAATGGAATTAGGGTGACAGCTTCTTGGATGCTGCACTAGCAAGTTTCTGGCATGAACAAAACTCATGGACGCGCTGTCATCATCTTATAATAATATTTAGGTAGTGTATGATCATCAAATGGCAAATTTGTATTCCTAATGGCTTAAATAAAGGTAATTTTCCTTTTCGAAAATTTACCAACAAAAACGTTGCTTAAATGAGGCAAACCTAAAATGTGAAGATTTCAATTGATGTTAGTGGTTACAGATTTAAATACTCCAGGATACTTCCGCTTTTACATTCACCATATTCCTTGAGAGAAATTTTCATTGGTGAGTCCGCTAAGTCAGTGGGTTGGACTTATGAACCTCTCTGTCAAGTATCAGCTGTATCCAACTGTTCCTTGAAAAGTTTAAGTTAAAAAGTTGAATTGAATTCTGAGACGGTCGAGCACAAGTAATCACCTCACTTGAGGTGGGATGACTTACCTCTAACCCAGGTAACACATAACTTTGATTCAACATTGATTTAGTTTGGATCGAATGTATCTCTGTTGAAGGTTCATACTTATATGTTGAATAAACATTGATTCAACACGGCGACTGTCACCGTTTAAGCACCCACATTCCTCATTGCCTTGTTCTCGTGCTCCAGGCACCAGGTGAGTCATGCTGCTTTGTTGGTGAAACAAGTGGCTTCAGTCGTGCGACACAGTTTCTGAGACCGACAGAATGCAATATGCGGCTGAGGATACTTGTGCAAACTTCTTGACCAGTTTTTTCTCACTGAAGTTTCTTCACCCCAGCTCTACACAGCCGCCGATTCTTGTTCGTGACCAATCGCTTGAGCTGGCAATGCTCCTTGGTGCCCAGTGGGGGTGATCTTCCGGAAAGAGATTTGGGTTCCGTTGTTCCGGTTTCAGCCAGTCGCCTGGGAATGTCATAAACTGTACTTACACCACAACCGATAGTCTTTGCAATTTCGTGATATTTGTCACCACGCTTATGGCAAAAAATATGGCAGTCTGTTGAGCTGCAGTCAATTCTTTGTTTTCCCATTGTGTCTGCACAAGGAAGGTTGGTGGACAAAATGGGCAGTTTGCAAACGTTTGTAAATCAAAATAACATTTGATGAAATTTAGGCGACTGGTAAACAAACTGTCAATCATCATGTCCATGAAATTTTGTGTGCACACAATCACGAGAACAGGAAAACTGGACTTCAAAAATGTTTTCGGAAACTTTTGTCGACTCTCTGTATATGCAATCCTCTGTTATGTAGAAATACAAAGTCCAAAAACAACTCAAGAAACGCATCCAGAAGGACGACGATCTGCACGGCGCACTTTTGGAGCATTTATAGGTGCCCAGTGTTAGTGTTTCGAGTGTTTTTGCCTATTGCTTCCAGACTTTATAATCACCCTTTATATTGCCAGATTTTTTCGCCCACTAGACTAGTAGACTAGAAACCCTAATTCTCTAAGTGAGTCAGGGTAACCTCGGATCACGGTATGACCATTGACACTTAACGTACAACTTGAGACGCAGCTACATCGATCGGTACCGGTTTCATCGCGGAACGCGTTCCCAGTCAAAATCCCATTGGATTTTGTCGTCTTCCTTCATATTTTAACACCATGACCGTCATGAGACGCACCGGTGCGCCTCGCTGAGTCTATTTTCGTGCTCTATGAAGCGCATCGGTGCGCTCCACGTCTTTCCCTTTGTTGTGCCTCACCCGTGCACCTCAGTGCTGCAGTGCTCAGTGCAGTGCTCAGTGCCATTTGTGAGGCCGTGGCGCTGAAAAGGGAACAATGCTCGTGACCTGATCTTTTCTCAATTACATCTTGGGGAAACCAGCGAAACTCGAACTATTGTTCCGTCCGATTATCACATCCCGCTTTTCTTAGAGCCGATAATGGTCAGCCTAGGAGTCGATCACGTTGTTTCGCAGCACTCTGAATATGTTGTCGAAGGTGAAGCCACGACAGGAAAAAATATTCAGTGGGCGCATTCAGTTGTGACCCGGGTCATGACTCGAGGTTCATGATTATCGGCAGGTGCGGCGCTTTTAAAAAATTATTATTCCCAGGATTGATGACATTGACAAGAGGTGTCACCAAGGAGAAAAATATATTTCGAAGCCTGAATGCAAGCGTTGAACTGAGACCCTCGAGTCATGACTCGAGTCACAACTGAATGCGTCCAGTGACGAGAAATGGATGCATAGGTCCCCTCCCCCACCACCGAAATGCGAAAGGCCGTAATCGTAGATATTGCAGCTTGATTCGAAAGATTCCGCTTTGAGTCGAACGGATGCTCTCCAAGACTCGAACATGAAATTCCTCCGTAATCTGTACGGTCAGCCGCAGCAGCCCTTGTGATTAAATTCTGCCGGATCTGTTCGCATGTTCTATGACCATCCGTTGCATTCTCAGATTTAATTAAGTTTCTATTGTACAAAGTTATTGAATTACTTGGCTATTAAAATCGGAGGTTAGTTCTCATTCTCCCACTGGGTGAATGAGAACGAAATGTACCGCTATGGGAGAAGTGAGAAAAAGAGAAGGATATATATTTTTGGGCCACATGTCTGAAAATTTAAATTTGATAGCTTACCACTGGGCTCTGATAGCTCACATATTGGATCTTCCTCAGTCGTACTAATATCCCTAGAAGAAACACCAAAATGTTCGGTGCGCTTCGGAATGTCGAAAGAAGAAATGTCAACAAGGAACTAGTCGAAGGCCAAAATGTCGATGGAGAGAATGTTGAAATACAGCAATATCGAGAGGAGAAAAGGCGGATGGAGTAAATGCCATAAGGGACTTTTAATGCACTCCTTAGGCGGAGCATTTTCTTGCCTTTATGAGACTCGACGAATGTCAGATTCGAGTCAATTGCGGACAAAGGTCGGAGAACAAAAAACCGAAGCCAGATGATTTACACGGGAAGAATGCACACGTGACACACGGCACCTGCCCATGGAATGGCTTCATTGTGGGACCCACGATCGCATTTAAATGGATAAATTATCTGCAAGGACATCACGAAGCTGCTAGACAAAGCTTCATGAGGGACATGAAACAGACAAAGCAGAAGGTGACTGTGACCTGACTGTTCAGTTATATGCACAGACAGTGAAGTTCGAATCGCTCCACCAGTCCCTTCATCGCCCCTTTCGTATACCATATCGTTCAACCAAGTCTTGTTTGCCCATTCCCATAGGATTATTTATCTGTAGAAAATCACTTTCGACATTCGACATGATTCGACATTTCCTCCTCGTCGGTGTTTTAGAATTCTGACTCCATTCCATTCGACATTAAGCATAAGCGACATTTTATGACATCTACATTCTTGCCCTTCGACATTACTGCCTTTCTGCGTTTCCTCATTCGACCTTCCGACGTACATCCTAAAATGTTGCCCATTCAGTACCTAAAACATACGGAAAGACCGGATTTTTCCCGCACCTCCTTCTCCAAATTCCTTTGCACTAACCGTGAGGCAAGTTAAGTGTGCATCTTGACGATTTAAACAATTAAGGCATCTCACCTTCCAACAATTAAGTCTTTTCACCATCCTTCTCAATGAAGGTTATTCAGGAAGTTCAGCATTTCAGTGTCTAGATTTTCATTTAAGCAAAAATGTCACGTTGTCCTGGGAAGTCAGCAAATTTTCGGCTGTATTTTGGTCAATAGTTGCTGTACAAAGGGAAAATATCGAACGATGTAGCAGCTCTGTGCGAGGACTAAGTGACTGCTTTCACAACCCCACAATGAACACGATAGGTAATATCTTCCCCTGCGGATCTCGACCAATAACGTCCGTCTCATGTTGGAGTGGCGTGGCTGGGTAAGGGGCATCGTATGGGACTAAGAAATGCTTTTAAGAACTCAGCGCAATCGATTCACATTAAGAAACGACTTTTTGTTACTGTGTTGCATATTGAGTCATAGATCTCAGAGTTTCATGGCAATATTCCATAGACTCACACGTATGTGGAGCGTATGGGCTATTGTTTAAAGTAAGAACGAAGGAAAGAGGGAGAGGAAGAGTTCGTGCGAGCATAGGCCGTAGTACCCACCTGACGTCATTTGACGTGCTGGGCCAAGAGAGTGTTTTGAATTGGAGGAGAGGAAGGACCGTATGATCGCCTTGGTTAATGTCTCCGGAGGAGGGGGGGTTGGGTTTTACCCTCGCTCTCTCCCCCTCTCAGGCTGGTTCAGAGGAGGGGGGGTTGGGTTTTACCCTCGCTCTCTCCCCCTCTCAGGCTGGTTCAGCGTGCCTCTCAGCTTGCAATTATGTGCTTCGTGTTCACTCTGGATTCCATCCAGGCGCCACTATTTACATGTTTCCTGTTCGCGTGCGAGAGCCTGGGTGTGAGAGTATTCCATTCCAGAGCATGAGAGGGTACGAGCGTGATAGTTACTCGGGCTATATGTCCAGGCAGAGTTTTCGCAAGTGTAACGCATTTCGCGGAAGTACTGTGGCGAACATTGGTAGTTTATTGGGGCGATCGTTCACACGAGGGGGCAGGAATACTCCAATATGTTGTCTGTGTTACATGAAGGGACATTTGCCGTACTAGCTGGTGCGCGCGTGTGTATTGTGTCCTACTGTAAATGTGTTTGATGCTGAGCAAATTTATCGACAGGGAAATCACAACATTGTGAGAGATGAATATTCTGTTAGATCAACATTTTTCCCGTTTTACATCTTCAGATCGAACCACCTGTTGAGGTTCGGGAGATATTGGAATGCAATTTACATAGTCCAATCATTTTTATTCCCCACTCATTCCGCTGATTGGAGATATTTTGTGACGCTGATTCTTCCAGAACCTACCACATTTGCCGTTTCTTCCTAAGCGTGAGTTTCTGCAATTGTTTCCTATGTCATATTAACGATAAGGCTTGTGACTTTTTCAGAATTTAGCAAGACTGCCTTTATTCCATATTTCGAGGCGACTCGGTATACGAATCACACCTTTGAGCAAAGGGATAGCGGAATGTCTCAATAACGACCATTGTATTCATTACATCGGACTGGCACGTCTTCAAAAGCATGGATGGCTTCATTTTTGATTGCCACACGTTGAGAATGAGAATGAGAAATGGATAGAATATAGATGTGTTGACACGAACGACATACTGTAGAGATTTTTATGGACAGGAGAAGATTTAATGGACAAGGAACAAGATGAGAGAGAAGCACAGCGTTGTCCTTGACAGGCAAAAACCCATCCTACCATATATTTTTCCTTTGTCTCCCCTCCCTCTGCACCATAGGCAACTGTATTTCTTCTACTTTTGTCTAATCTCTATGCACGACAGACATCTGAATCTGAATCTGAATCTGAAAGTCTCGATACATCCCCTGGGGGAGTTTTTTCGAGGAGCGATGTTTAAAAAAAAATTTTGTCAAGGCGAATTGGACAGAAATGGAAAGGTTAAACTCCCCCATTATCCCCAAATAGGGGAGGGATAGAAAGAGAATATATGCAACTGCGAGGTGGACACTCTTTCCACACCATGGATGGCTTTGGTGTTATGTGTTGTAGCCCCTGTGGGAGTAACCTCTGAGTAGCTCGGTCGTGGTTCAAAATCCCCCACTGGACTTGGATGTGTTGGCCATAGTTGGCAGCCACTTTTGTAAATGTTTGTCGCTGGTTATTTTTCCTTGTGTACTGATTGGGTTGGCAACACCTCCGCGTAGTTGAGGACAAGGTGAACGCTCTGAATACGCCATTCTCAGTCATTTATTTCTGCACGTGCCTCGCTTGCAGTGCCTCTCTGATTAGTGTCTTAGTTTGTAACCCTAGTTAGGGCAGTGTTACACGTCCTTGTCTGTTAGGCCCTGAACGAATGCTTTAGTAGGCCTTGCAGGCCATTTATGTATTTAGGCCTAGGCTTAAGGGTGAAATGTGTGAATCTGCACATATCCAACCTTCCGCCTAGCAGTGATCTTTTGTCAGTCTTGTCCTGCACAATGGGTGGTGGGATTTGGCCATGGGGCCAAAAAGTCACCGCTAGAGGTTGGTTGGAAAAGATTTCTTCCAAACTTTGAAGGTCAGAGCCTCCTTTCTGGTCCTTGTGCACCTTGCTGTTGACCTTGAGCACCTTTCTTTGGATTTTGCTTGGACTTTTGGGCTAGGGCTTTGTGGCAAAGTACTTCACGAGTATGTCTTCACCAGCTTACCTTCACAAGTTGATTGTTGTGTACAAGTGGGAATCCACATGTTTTTGTTCTACACCACACCTTGTCACACCGCAAAGAACCCATGGGCACTGCCACCTTTGGCTTCCCATTATACACAAAATTATTATTTAATGTGACACATACAATGAGTTCCTTTCTCTGTCTTTAAAAATGTATTCCTGGATCGCATCAATTCCCTGAACTGAAAATCGCAAATCACGTTCTGATAGCACAACCTGCTGTAGGTATATTTGCAACTGAAATTTCTTGCTTTTGGTTTACCTCGATGAAAATGCTCTTGCAAATAGTATGATTGGTAGCTTGGCTTGGTTGCAAGTTGCAAATTTACTTGAAATCTGCGACGAGACGTGAGTGAATGCTGATTCTACTAGCTAAATTAAAAGTGCAATAACTAAGGTAGAAGATGGATAAGAATAATTTAATGGTGTCTGCGCAATTCCCCCCCGAACCTGTTCTTTTCTCCACTTCATCCCTTCCTCCCGATTGGAGGTAGACGATCGATTTCATCCCACAGAACACGTGAACGTTGAGAACCCTTTATAATTTAAAATCAAGGCATTCACTTTTTTTCTGCATTTGTTTGCATCCTTGGGACGGGGATGTCTTTATCCCACCTGCGCTTGTTTGAGAAGGAATTCATTGTGCAATAGTGGCATTTTTGCTCAATTCATGGAACTTCTGCCATCCCAATGCCAAACGCATTTAACATGACCCTATTCCCCCGAATTACCCTGTGTACTGAATCAAATAAGATGAGAGAATGGTTTTTAGTGACATTCCATTTGATACTTTAGTTTTCCATGGACTCTTCATGGCGTACTAATATGCCATTCCAAGAAAAACGTGAGCCGTGGGGTTTCTCCAGCGGGGAAGTAATGAATCGCCAGGAATCCTGTGCCACATTCGAGACAGCGCAACACATGGCCCTCCTCATCAGCCCCATTCGAGGCAGAAGACACATGGCCCTTCCATGATTTAATTCGTGTCCTAGCAAGAAGGGGAATGAGACAGGATCATGCCAGTTGAGCCAGACTGCCTTGGATCTGTTCGGGCGACCACCTTCTTTCTTTGCCTCCACTACTCAGGTTTTCTTTGGAATGGTATATTTAAGCGCCTTTGGGTACAACGGTATTGTCTTGGCTGCAAGCATTTTTTTTCTTAATGGAAATAGTTCCTTTTTCTTGATCTCAATCTTGTGTGAGAACGTCATATCTCAAAACCAATTGTGAGGTCAAATAATTCGAATTATTACACTGACATGCCCTATCATGCTTCACACTAAGTAGTTGTGCAGTTATTCCCCACCCGAAGGCTATGATTTGCATTAACTCTTTCAAATATGGATTGTAGTAACCTCTTTATCCTTGAATTTTGAAGAAAGTGTTAGCTGTCCGAAATACTGATTTCTGCCTGGTTGGTCTTCTAAGTTGTGTTTTGAAAGGAAACATTCATCAACAGGAAATACAGGGTGTCCATAAAAGAATGCAACAGATTCAAAAATTAATAACTCGGTAAGTAATAGGTGAAACGCAGTGATATTTGCATCGAAATGAAGGGAAAGACTGGGAGCTTATTTATATCCCGTTATAGATGTCGCTGGCAGCTCGAACTGCGCCCGCAAGGGAATTTCCTAATTGGTGCCTATTTTTGGCGCGCGCCTCACCCCCATCAGTACAATGGCAACCGTTCACTGGCCACCAGACTAAATTGTAGAGTTTGTAGTTCACCTGTACGCCGTACGAAAAGTATATGATTGATTTATCGGAGAATATTGAAAAGAGAATCATAAAAATCTCATTTCAATTTACAGGAGTGTAGGGTGAAGGGAGAAGAGTAACCCTGCCCATACATCATGGCTGTGAATCGTCGTGCAATCGATATTGTGATGTCTAAACACAAGAGTTTATTCCAACAATATACTGACCTGGACAACATATTATTGTGCTTGAAGATTAAAGAAATCATTCAGAAAGATGCTTATGAAGAGCATTCCCAACACCTCACAGAAAAGAAGAAAAAGCAAGCCAACTTCCTTCTGACGGCGATATCCGAGGGAGAGGATGACGCCTTTTTAGCATTATTGCATTGTCTCATCAAATATAAATACAAGAGTCATGTAGAGACATTGCTGCAGTCCATGGAGGGTGAGGATCCAGCTTTCGCAGCGGCTCTTCGAAATCGTAAGTATTGCTGGTTTATATCAATAGGTGCCAGCGCCTAATCCCTTTCTTCAACCCCTTCTCGTCACAAAAATTAACTTTCTTTTATTCCTCTCTGGGAGAATATTAAAGAACGATATTGGGCATGCTTCTTACCCTCTACAAAAAGAAACGCTCCAGCAAATTTGAAGCTTCAATTACTGGGATTGTGTAGAACACTGAATCTTGCTTTTGGAATATGACACTTTCATTCCTTTCCCCCCTTGAATAGGTACTCCTGGGGGGTTTTCAGAGGGAAGAAACATACCATAATTAAAGATAGATTCGTAGATGGCGAAAAATGATTTTTTATTCCTTGCGATAGGTCGTTTGGCTATAAAACAATGAAATTAGCTATCGTTCAATTAGGCTAAGAGTGCTTTCTCCTGTACTGCACCCTAGTGTTGCCAGATATCGTGCCGAAATTATGCCCGATTCAAGATTACTTCAACCATCGTATTGGCGTCTGGATGTCCTGTTTTTTTAATGTATGCTATATTTTTGTGCTGAATTCTTGAGTTGAGCTGAGAATTTGGTGGTGGTTAGCAGTGATTGATATGGTGCGATAAGGAGATATCTTATTCGGGCATCCTTGAATTAACAGGATGGCGCACATCATGGTTATCGTGCCTTCTGGAGGCATTCCATCCTCAGACCTATTTGAGATGATTCGAGGAACTCCAGATAGGACTAACGTTCCACGTCCGCGCTGAAATAGTAACGCTGCAGCGGTAAAATCGGAGAAGAGCACCGACAAGTACTAGTTCAATCAATTGAGGGAATCGAAATATCTGAGCAATTTGCCTCGTTCTGACCGTCCTCGTGCTATGACGCCTAAGCAGGATGAATATATTATTTCGCTAGCCGATCAAGAAATGTTCTCACCGAGCCGTGATCTTAAGAACCATTTGAAGAGGAAAGAGGTCGAAATTAGCCAGCATTCGGCGCCGATTAAATAAAGCATAGAAGACATAAACAGAGAAGAGGGTGAGTAGAGAAAAACCTAACTTGAAGGTGATCCAACAGCTCGATCTCATGGAAATTGATTTTGCTTGAGAGGCACTCTCTGGATCTCTACTTGCTCCATTAGCTCCATTGAGCATCTTCAGCATATTTTGCGGTCTTATTCGCACCATTTTGATGATTATCGCCTGTTATCAGATCTAAAGAACATGGATCGCTGGAGAAATGGGAAGGAACTTGACGACAATGAGAGATGGGGATGGGGATGGTAAAACGGGCAGTAAAGAAAAATTGCCATCATTTAGTTCCAAGGAGTTGGCGTAGCACGTTTCGGATAAGTATGCGGGACCTATCATGTCTTACCTACGACAAGAATTCCAATTCATCGTAAATTCAGGGATTGTTTTTTTTTCCATGACAATTTTAACAATTAGTGTCAAATACCCCATGTTGCTCCCTCCCCCTACAAGGCAAAATGAGGTGCCTCTACAGGGCAAGACGAAGTACGCTTATAAAGGTTTTTTTTTTCAAAGTTGTTATATACAATATATACCTACTTACAAAGGTCACAAAACAGAAACATCAAATAAAATATATAAAAATAACAATCTCACGATTTTCCACACGTTTTTTCGTATCTTCCCCATGTGTCTATTTACCAAGTTCACAGAACAGATACTGCAATGAAACATCCACAAATAACAAGAAGGGGTCTTCTCTCGTTTCCCTAGGTCTTAATTTCACTCCCACAAGCAAAGTTCACAGAACAGAAACAGTTAGGAAACATCTACTAATGAACTGGTTTTTTATTGTCCCGTTTCCCCATATCTTCATTATATGCCTACTTATTAAGGCCACAGAAAGGATGAAGCAATGAAACGTTCATGGCAAATGACTTCTTACAGTTCAAATTGTCTTCATCATCGATGCATATTAGAAGAATTTACAAACACGTCCTTGTCCGTGTCGTCAGCGATGTCCGTACAGCCAGCATGACCCCATTTCCGGAAAACAGAGCAGGTCACCCACCCTTCATCGGGTTTTGAGCGAGAGAAAGAATCTAAGCAGTAACTAATTGGCTTCTGCCTTAGTCTCACTGTTGTAATGCATATTTTAGCAGAGGAGAAAAACCATATAGAGCTACCATACCGCCCCATTTTGCCCCTTCAGCGCGACTCCGTCTTGCCCCACTGGCGGTGTCTATGATTAACTCTGCCATTTTAAAAAAAAATGAGCGAGCTATATTAACATATTTTGACTTAATTTATTTGTCCACATGTTCGCCTTGAGCCAAAAAATAATATCGGACGCCTCCAGTTACCTTATTTTGCTCATTAAAAACTCGAAATAAAATATGAAAAGTCAACGTTTGTTTACTTTGCCCCTAGGTTCTTGACAAACTACTTTATAGAGCGCTGCCGTGCCTGAAAACTTGCGCATGCAGTGGGGGTTATGAAGCAGTAAATATTCGATAGGTATCGGGTATGATTTGGTTAAAATCCGAGTTGTTGCGTTTGGCCCCTAGCACCATTTTGCCCCACCTTTCCTTATAAGAAGATATGTGAGTGGGGCTTGACTCCGCGCGGAAATTGAGCGAGCCACCTATGAGCTTAAACTTGTTTCATTACTGCAAGTTTTGGTGCGATGTGACTTCATTTTGAGAATCCTTTCAATGACCAAATTTGGTCACAATCGGAATATATAACTTGGGTAGTGTTCCTTGTTAGTAATTTGTGTACATATGTGGAGTCGTAGGGATTACTAGAGTTGCATGCATTCATTCCCAAGGCTCAACTTTATTTTTGTGCCTGTGGGATCCAGGTATGCTACGTGTTTAATTCCATACTATACCAAGGGAGGAGTCGAAAGATGCTAAATTCATCGAAGGATGACATCATATTAGGAAATGGGAGATCATCAATTATTTAAAATTTTCTCTATAGAGAATTTTAGAGCAGGCAGCTGTTATGATGAATGGAGGTCGATAACGCCCACTTTCCTTGGAACAGTATTAGTAAAAGTTTTTCACTGTAGTCCATATTTTTTCTCTTATTTAGCCTTCAACTTTATAGAAAAGCTAGGTGAGGTTAGGTTATCTTATATGGCTAAATTGTTCAGACCCGTCTGTTATTTCCCCGACCCCAGTTCGGTATCAAAAGGGAAAACAAGGGAGAAATTCATCCTCTTTTTGGGAATCATGGGTCAGTTGGGTTATGAAAGGTTGCAGCCTTGGGCCTCGATTATTTTCTAACCAAACTGACCCAGCATTCTCCAAGATAAGTTGAATTTCTCACTTTTTCGGCTTAATATAGAAGGAATGTGGCCCACTTGGTCTGTCTTTGCCCTTTCTCTGATGTTAGTTAGGTTGGGTTCATAATGGAAGCCCAAAATAGCTGATGGGACACTAGTCCTAGTAACTAGTCACAAGGGTTGTAATTCCTATGCAGGTATAAGGAGATTGCAATCGCGCTTAATATTCAAGGAAAGCGGCGTTATCGACCTCCGTTCAACATGGCAGCTCCCTTCTTTAGTATTCTTCATAGAGAATAATGCAATTACTTTAAGACCTCAAATACCTTACGTTAAAATTGGTATCTTTCGACTCCTCCCCATTGAACAGTGTGGAAAGATATACTGTATATACAAAAACCTGAATTCCCCAAGTACCAAATGGAAGTAAATAAAAATGTAAACCATTTTTGCACCATTTTGCCCCGCTGTCATGGCTCTAGCTGTGTGAGGAAAAAAATATTAATGGACCTACCCATTCGCCAGGAATGGAGAGAGGGGGCGATGAGAGAGCAGAACCTCCCTCTAACACTGCAAATGTTCCAGGGATTGATTCTGTAATGGTAAGTATTTGAATTACAACTGTTCCGCACAATGTGTTGTCCTGTCGGTAAATGGAAAAAAAATGTTCCTACCAGTACTGAATTCTCTCTACCTACAATTGCAGGGGTCTAAGGGGGGAGGAGCCAGGGAGAGAATTATTCATATTGGAAGGATATGAGCAGACTATTTGGGCGGGAATTTAGTGGTGAAGTTGAGGAGGAGCTCAGCTTCAATGAGACAGGATCGAGGTTCGAGACCATAGCTTTAGAAGGAGATAGGCAGGAGGAAAGGATTGTCGGCTAGATGAGATGAGGGCTAGATGGATAGGGTAGGGGAGGAGAGGAAGGAGAGGAAGTGGGAGAGGGCGAAAAGAGAAAGGTAGGTAGGTAAGGTTAGGGCTGGGTCCACTTGGATACCATTGGGAAAAGGGCCACCTCTCGATCAAGTATCCCTTGGGTGAAAGGGCGCTTAGATCCAAGTGGACACATCCAAAACTGATGATGGGTTGAGATAGTGGATAGGGAACTTTCATTGAGATTTCTCATGATTCTCTCTCTTACCAGGTACCCATATGCCGGACTAAGATCTTCTCACTGTCCGAACTGAGCGCCTTCCTAGAGAAAAACAAGCACAAGCCCAACAAGTTGGTTGTCATCCACACATATTCACACACACGTGTAGCAGATGGGGAAGTGGAGATGGTGGAGAGAAGAATTGTGAAAGAAATTAGTCATGCAATCTTCCTGGATGCAGATTTGGATGCTGACTGGACAAAGGACTTATTCTATAACGACAATGAAAGAGAAACGAGCAATTATTGTATCTTTTTGATGTCAGAATCACCAGCATATTTGAATTCCATTCATGAACTTTCTCCCCAATGGGGTTATACCCCATTGGGGTATATTGAAAACTCCAAATGGGTATTTGGGGGATATAAAGGTATAGTATGCCCGAGTGGGTATACCGTACATATATATGTTATATTGAAGAAGGCTACAGAAGTTGAATGAATCATGATGCGAAGTGAAAAGGAAATATTTTTACTGGAAATGGAAATGTTATTATTCGGATTGAATGAAAGAAATCAGCATTACATTCGTTTCATATTCATTATTATTCTCGAACTAATTGAGATCAATGGCTCTAGGTATATAATAACAAGGGACACAAATTAACCAAAAAGTAATTAACTGCCACTCTTCCCTTCCATGTCTATCTTACTACCAAATGAGAAAAATCATGAGATATCTTTGGAAGTATTCATATTTTAAATTCAGCACAGCATTTGCTCACACAACTCTGTGGCATGGAGGATTTAATAAATGAAGGGAAGAAAAGACCTTCAAGTTTGACCCCTCAGCTAGATTTTCACAATAAGGGTCTCTTTTCAAAACCTGGGGATCAGTGATGAGTCCTGATTCGGATAATCCGCCGTTCGGATCGGATCTGACACTCAATATGAATTTCGATGGGTTTTGGACAAGAAATATATAAGTCAAGTCAGATCGGATCGGTTTTCGTTGTAGAACAGTTCCTGCAAATCAGTTGCAGTTGGGTTTACTCAATATAAAAAATCATGGAAAACCAAAACGATCTGAATAAATACAATAAATCTGCATGGAAAATATGCAATGACCCGAAAGAGGAGTCAAGGAAAGATTGCTAGCTGGCCAATCACGCACTGGGAAAAGAGCACATCTGACTATGGGATCCAGAAATGTCATTCCGCTTTCAGAGAAAATATTTAATATAGGCTAAATGGAGAGGGAAGATAGCAGTCTGCCACCAAAAGACGGACTTCCTGCTCATGTCTCCTACCCCTCCTGTCTTTTCTTTCCATATCCACTGCAGTGTTGTATCGGATCTATCTGTGCCTAGAGCTATTGGAACGCCTGCGGTGTGCACTACCATGCAATTTCACAGTTATGGTGATAAACATGATGGGGACGAAAGGTATCAACATGACTAAGAAATGCAGAAAGTGTCAGTGTCCAAGAACCAGGCTGAAAGAAAACTCAGAAGTGGGCAAGCTTTCATGCAGCTGCTCGACAAATGAGCGAAAAAAGAGGAACATGGAAACGAATGGGATTCATAGAATCTGGCTAGGAAGTGAATGACCTCTTGGCCTGCATCAAGTGCAGCGCACTCAAAGGAGTACAAAGCAAAGGAGTACAAAGCAAGTAGCCAAGGCACTCAACGCATATGCATGCTGAAGAGAATTGCAAGGATCTATTCTGTTGTTTGCAACCTGGAATCAAGATGAGATATCGAAACCTTGTGCCATACCTACAAAGGAAAAGCTAATAATGGAATTGTGACCATGGCTATCTTGTCCGGCTCTTGGGATTTCCATAGTGTTGAAAATAGGAACCTTCTCGACGTCCTCTGAGGTACATGGAAAGCATATTCATTCCTTTGAAATTAGTTGTGTTTCGCAAATGTGCACCGCAAATTTTGAAATTCATTAATCCTCCACTTTTTCTAAATTCCTCTAGTGTGTGCGCCTAGTTGCAAAGTGGTATAGTGCACGGTGTAAGAGTACAGCCTATGCACTGAATCCAATCCATTACTGTAGAAAACTGAAGTTCCTGCCAGTCGACGAGTGACTGGATGTATATGCGCAGATGGTAGCTATGACAACCGTTATTACCTTCTGTGAAAATATAGTACAGCATGGAGCTTCATACTTTTTCCTATAGGTAGTAATATTTTGAGGTTAGAATGTTAAAATTGGTAGATGTGCTTGTGGAATGCAAAACAGCATATGTTCTTTTGACAATTCTCGCATATACTACTCCTAACGGTTTGGCACTGAAAGGGTTAATATACAGGGGATGCCAGTATTAAGTACACATAGAGGGTTCGCATTTAGGTCGCTATGATCTACTGTAAGCCCACGAGACAGTCTTTACTTACAATAGGCTAAGGCATGTAAAATATGATACATTTCACAAGTTGTGTGCCTTCCGTCCTTCATGTCTATCCCTGGGTATAAAAGCATACATGCACACGCAAGTCTATTGACATCCAAGACTTTCCACAAAAAAGACTTGTGGATGGAATTGATATCGATTCAATGTGGGACTTTCACATGCATGCATATGAGAAAGAGGTTTTAAGGGGGGACGTTCCTGGCACGATGTTCAAGTGTAGGCGGTTCTGACGTGATTTAACGTAAATGATTATCATGAACATTTCGCCGGCGTGTCCGAGGTTTATAATGACTCCGTTGATTCCTTGTTAATAATACAATGAATTAATATGTAAATTACTGACAGTTACTGAGGACTGAGTATTGGGAGAGATCAATATAGATGGGGATCTCAAAAGATGGAGCGGACAGTCATAGAGGCTGTTTGATCGGCTTCCTATGCAATATATCGGGAAGATAATGCCTGCGCCATTGAGATTGGGGCAAAACAGAACACTGTTACTTGAAAGTCTGGCCTGTTACTCCCAAAGGATTATTGTGGTTGTTGTCCCCCCTTTGAGGTGGGACAACCACCGTCTTCCACAGACTGTCCGTTTACGTGACTCCATCCGACTACTCTCTTGACGCTCCCCATGACTTTCCCGCGCGGCTCTTTTACCTAGTCATGTCGGACATGTGTATTAATGTTCTCAGCGATTTCACCATTATTATAAAAAAGTACCTCCTACACCAGGTACTTTGAATCTGATAAGATGTACCTTTCTTTCCTTTTCTGTTTCTCTTTCACCCCAGAATGAGTTTATAATATAAAGTTTTATATGGTGATGACCCCATGTCCTAGAATACGAGTGAAATGAAGACCAATGTATGGGATTCAAATACAGCTCGTGCATGCGGTGTTTCTCCTTTTCCCAGCACTTCGAGATTTTCCTCATCTGTGATTCGTTGGGTTGATGCGAGTCATTGAATAATGCTATTCATGAAGTGCTAATTTGCAAGCTCACAAAACGGAAACAACGAGGGTAAGTCAGAAAGTAAGGTTCCGTATTTAATTTTTTCGGAGGGTAGGTAATTACACCGAAGAAAATATACTGGAAATGTCCCCACATACTTTTATTATTTTTCCATGTAGTCACCAGACTTGTTGAGACATTTGTAGTAACGGTCGATCAGGTTATCGAAGCCTTCCCGATAGAAGGACTCGTCTTGCTCCTAAAGCCACTGAGTGACTTCCTCTTTGACGGCGTCATCCGATGGAAAGCGTCGTCTTCGGAGATGCTTCTTCAGCTTCCCAAAACAAGTGAAAATCCAAAGGCGCCAGGTCTGGACCGTCTGGTGGGTGGTGAACAGTTTCCCATCGCCAGGTGCTGAGAAGGTCCATCGTGGAGCGAGCAATGTGATGGCGGGCATTATCGTGCAATAGAAGCACCCCCTGTGACAGCAGTCTAGGCCGCTTCTGTCGAACCGCTTGTTTCAGTTGTGTCAATGTCATTGATACGATGCGGCATTCACAGTCTCGCAAAGTGGAGTGAAACCGATGAGAATGATCCCGTGAACGTCCCAAAAGATGGTTGCCATCATCTTTCCAGCACTCGGCATTGTCTTGAACTTCTTTCTGGCAGGGGAACCGGGGTGCTTCCATGTCATTCATTCCATCTTTGTCTCTGGAGTATAGTGGTGCACCCATGTCTCATCACCGGTGATGATGCGACACAAAAAGTCGTCGCCTTCTTCTGCGTATCGCTAAAGGTTTTCGAGCGACGCTGTCACGCATTCCTGGTTGTCGCCGTCGAACAATTGCTCCGGCACCCATATGTTGCAGACTTTCCGATAGCCTAGACGGTCGTGCACAATGTGCCAAACACAGCCATATGAAAGTCTGAAAGACTGCTCCAAGTTCTGAAGAGACAATCTTCTGTCTGCTCGAACTGCTGCATCGATTTGATCGACAACATCGGATGATGTCAATGGGCGTCCACTTCTCTCCTCATCCACTACAGTCACGCGACCATTTCCCCACATGTTGTCCTGACAGGACATCCGTCCCGTACACAGACATAAGCTGTCGGTGGATTTCCACCGGTTGGGTCTTCTGTGCCCACAGAAACCGAATTACTGCTCGGATCTCCAGCTTCGTATACACGTGCAGTACCTTCGCCATGTTTGCTCCGACTCTGCGCCTACCAGTGCGGGTTTGCATCAGGTGGCTGCTGCCACTTAGTGACACTATTTGGTACTAACACGCGGGGGTGCCACAGCACCAGATGTTTGTTAGTTTGACGGGGAAAGAATGGGAACCTTACTTTCTGACTTATCCTCGTACATGTGGAAACGTCACTCAGAAAGTTGTGAGATATGCAAGGAGATACGCGGCCAAAAGCATCTGTTGCTCTTATGCCATCATACCCAGGTACAGCGGCTCCCTGAACTCGACGCTTATAAACTTTTCTTGATGCATCCCCAGTGTGGTGCTTGGGTACATCACAATACAGCAGCGTTTTGGCGAAATCGTCTTGCTGGCAGAGAAGGAAAAAGGCAGTCAATGTAGTCTTCGGCGGCCCCTGAACTCTCTGATGTAGGTTGTCTTTCGTGAAATAGATGCGCTATCCATTTTCCAAGTGCACACTCAAATGCACAACCCTGGGGTGCCTCTCGTGAATTGGAAAATCCAGGATTCGCCAGACTGCCTCATAGCTGCTGATGTATCTACCCATCTGGTAGCGCTCAATTTCATCGACTGCTGCTCCATCTTTTTCAAGTCAAACACTGTCTGGTCACTGCCCTTGTTTTTGTATTTGCAGATGAACTTGATGGACTTAACCGAGTTACAATACTCAAGATTGATGTGGGCCTGAAAGATCTGAGAGAGTAGTGAACAGTATGGCAGAACCCATTTGTGGTCGATTTCAACATCTCGGTAGGAGTTGCGATTTTCACGTTGATTTTGGTTTTGACACCCCCACCTTCTGCTCTTCTCATTCTTTAGAGGGGATACCCGTCTTCTCCGGTTTGAGTTTCATCAAGAAGAATTCTCGGGTATTTTTGGTGCACTTTCCGTCCTTCATGCAGGAAGAGCTGCGGTTGACATAATCGTGAAAACTATAATTCACGGTCCTTGCGATAATGTCAAACAAACAGGGATATTGTTGGTGATCGGGTAGCTCTGCAATGATGAGGCTGTCTATCTGATTTGGCCTAATTTTATCCTTCAGCCATATCAAGATGTGGGCGTGCCGCAACCCCCTCTTTTGCCATTCGATGGAGTACACCCAGCATCGAATTGGTCCAAATACTTGACTCTTGGTAATGGGTTGCATGAGCTTTATGAGCATTTGCCTTTTTTGCGACAAATCGTGGCGGTCGTAATGTGTTTGCCCAGGCATCACCTCTGCTTGGATCTGTGGCCACTTAGGATTGCAAGTGAACGTCACAAACAGGTCGGGCCTTCCATAGTTTCTGACGTATGTCATAGCTTCCTGCGTGTACACGTGCATGTAGCGTGGACTCCCAGTGAAGGTGTATGGTAGAAGCATCAACTGGCAAAGGTTGTTGGCATTTCCGTCATTGACTACTGCATCTCTCAGAAGTGTTCATCCATTCTAAGTTTCTTCTGGTTGAGGCGTACATACAACAATCGCTCATTCTCAATCTTGGCATACATGTCAACCACAAACTGGTGGAAGAGTCCACAGCATCTCAAGATGTGATTGACGTTTCCGACTCGCACCATCATTCTGTAGACATAAAAGTTCGTGGCAAAACTCGCACAGTCAATTAACACTTTCGATCCGATGAACGTGAAAAGTCATGCCCTAACTGCAGGGTAGCGCACTTAATAGTAGCCCGTACCCCTGCAGTTAGTTATTAAGGCCTGCACGATCTCCGGACCTGTCCTCGTGAGGTTTATCATAACCCTCATACACTTGCCGAGTTGGAAGCAAGCATCCAAGCAAAAATTGCAGTCATTCAAGAGAAGGTACTGAGGTCCGCGGCAATGAACTGCCTGAAATGTGCTCAGCAATGTCTGGATGTGGGGAGTGAAGAAGTGAATTGGGATTGAAGGAATTGAAGTGAAGAACAATTTCTTAAAATAGTATTTACTTTCCCTGTCAACATAGTGCATGCCTATACTCTTGTTTCAACCTCTTCCATTATATGGTTTTCCTCCGACCGCTCGCCAAGCACCCATCGCGTCATTCGTACGTCAAACGTAAAAAATATCGCACCCCATGACCGGAAGAGTTGCGCTGAATTCTGGGCATTGGAAGGTTTGAGTGAAACTCCATAATATTTGCCTGGAAAATCAGAATTTGTGGACATATGTTTACTTTGCCCACAATCCTCTTTTTCTAAAGTAGTCGTCCAGCGCGGTCATGCTTTTCCCTGCGTCGATTGAGGTAGGGGAATTCATGTGCGCGAGGCGACCGCGGGAAGGAGCTGTGAATGCTACCAAAGAGATAAGACCATGGCCTGAGGATTCTTGTTCAGCATTTCGTCAAGGTAGATTAATCATTCGAGCTCTCCAGAATCTCCATCCTCCTCGTCCGCGGACATGTCCATTTTATGACTCCACTTTGACCGATTCTCGATACTTATTCAGACTTAGATACATGAAACTTTCACGAAACAAATTTTGTGGTGTTTACATCGTAATATAAATATATCTCGAACCGAGATCATCCCTAACGGAGTTTATAAGCCGTCAAACACAAAGCGTTTTTTGCGCCAACCTGTATACTTGCTCTCCTACCAAAGCCAGTGCATCGATCGGATCGACGCTGGCAATTAGGGCGGAGAAGGTGCGCGTTTATTTCGGTGAATTCAGTTGTGACTCGGACTGCCTAGTGTCATGACAAGAAACACTGCATGAATTAGGTGATGACGCAGAAGCCTGACCAGAGTCATGGGCTATGACTCGACTTCAGAGATGGAGTCATTCCCATCGAGTCATCTTTGCAAACATGGCGTCTACAATGGAAGGCATCTAGTGGTAATTGGACATAACCAGAACCGGGAAACATGCGATTGGAGTTGTGAATGAAGCAAGGCAATATCACGGTGACGGAAACTTTCTTTTCTTAGATTACGAATATCAGTCTTCTGAATTTGCCCTCCTAAATATGACTCGAGAAGTTGCCAATTTCGTATTGAACACGTTTTATCGTTGGGTGAAGTGAACGTTATCTTTGAGTGGCAACGCGACGTACTCTGCAAGTAGGTACGATGAATCACCAAAAATATTACGTTCAAGTTTGTTGAAATATCCAGGTGTATAGGGGAGTGGATTTGGAACCAGGTGGATGTCTCCCCCGGTGGAAATCCATTGGCGCACATGTATTTCGAGCCAGATTGATTTTTCCTTCGGTGGAGAACGCTCCAACAGGTGGAAATACCGCTAAGGGGGACATAAACATGGCTCGAAATCCACATGGGTGGTGGACGTTTTGTAAAGGGCCCATTCATCGAGCTATGTTTCCGAACTCTTGCACGATGAACATCCCGTAGTGGTAATTTTAACTTGAAGAGCATTTCGTAGAACATAGTCATTTTTCATTTTCAACTGCCTCTAATGGTCATACAGCTAGGAAGAGGATTTAAACTCTACCTAAGACTTGTGCCACGCCATACTGGAAAAAATGACCAAATGAGTGAATCAGGCCAAAAGGGGCCAGTACTCAGGAGACAGTAAACACTTGGAGACCCTGATGCTTTCATAGTCAAAAAAGATGCGCAAAATGTCTTCGGAATGAGAAAGGTAACCCCTAGTGTATTTTTTTTAAGTATGTTGATCTGACAATAAATTGCTTAGTCTTCCGGAACCATGTCCTTCGAAATACATTGTCACTTCCATTGAGTTTTACACATCTTTACACATCGCCTTTCTGGGGTCCCATGCCGTGGTCATCGCCGCCCACAAAACATAATGGCGAGAAAACTTTCTTATGCCACATGTAGTCTCTGTTGGGAAAAACGAGAACGTGCGGAAAAGAACAGATATGTTGATACTGGAATTTCATAGCAAATTAAATTGATTTTTTCGACGAAATAAGAGCAAGTTGGAAATGATGACCACTGAATTTATAGGACTGGTTTCATTTTGAAATTAGTGCAGAATAGGAAATAATACGGATAATACTGATCGTCTCTTATTTATTGTCCAGAGAACGGAAATGAAGGCAAAAAAGTCACTATCAATGGTATTTACTGATAGCATTGGAATGCAGGATCATGCCTCAATAAAAGGCTGTTTCACATTGTCGTTGCATCAGAACATAGAAGAGAAATAAAAAAAACTCCCCCTCCCCTCATCATCTCTTCCGATGACGTCGTCCATCTGCAATAAAAGCTGCCCCATGCCGATCTTATCTCATTTGGGCATAGTTGCTCTTCCATTTCACATCGTTCCATGCCGTACTCTCATGGGGATGTGGTATCAGTTCTCTCCTCTGTCCATTTTACACCAAATTCTGTCCCGGAAATACGTAATTCAAGGTGCGATACAAGTTCCATGCAATGTGGCAGTGTCAGATTTGCGAAAAGAGCAGCACTTTCAATGGTAGTCACGGAAAGGATCACGTTGGTAAAAACAAAGGGAATCATACATTTTCCCAATAATTTTAAATGAGAAAAATTGATTTTTGTAATCCTGCTTGAATCAGGTAATTGTACCCAGCACATGATGTGAACTTTTAAAGTCGATGTTGCTATGAATGCTTTTCGTTTTTAAATGCGTTTCATGAACCATTTCAGTGGGACGTGGAACGTTAGGCCTATCAGAAATTCCTCGAACCATCTCGAATAGGTCTGAGGAGAGAATGCCCTCAAGTAGTATGGAATCCATGGTACGCGCCATCCTGTTTATTCAGTGATGTCTGGATAAGATGTATGCATATCCCACCACATCGATCAATAACAGCTAACCACCGCATCATTCTCAAATCATCTGATGTAATCAGCAAAACAGGTCTCATATATAAAAAAAACAGAAGATCCAGACGCCAATACGATGGTTGAAACAGTCTTGAATCTGGCACAATTTCGACACGGTATCCGGCAACACTGCGGGACAGTACCAGAGCAATCACTCTAAGTCTAATTGAACGACAGCTAATTTCAATTTTATGGCGAAATGGAGCATCGCGAGCAGCAAAAAAAGTCTCTTTTCGTCATCTACGAGTCAATGTCTTTCTTATGGTTGGTCTCTTTCCTCTGAAAACCCCCCAGGACTGGCTACCCACGGGGGCGGGGGGAGAGAGAAAAGAGAAACGGAATGAAAATCATCCTCCAAAAACGAGATTCAGCGTTTTCCACACCCAAGGAGAGATGGAGCTTCAAAGGAGGATGCCCAGTTTCGGCCCTTAAACCATTTTCGAAGAAATGTGCATATTTCAAGAGGGCGTCCTAAGGCAAACTTAAAAATGCAATTATTTTTCACATTGAGCAATTTGAAAACGGTTAGGTTATGGAAAGGTTAAGGTTAGGTTGGCCTATTTTTGGCCTTAAACCGATTTTGATTAAATTCATATTTATGTAATCGGTTTCACTTGTGCACAATGTCTTATCACTTCTCTTGTCCTTTCATATTCCCATCCCCCTCTTCCCTGCGCGTTGGTTTTGTCACTGTGAGTAGTGTCACACAGAAACGGGTCCACTTCTTCCACTGTAGCCTGTTATTCTTCTTCCAATCTGTAAGTTAAATTCATTTCCTAGCGTGGGCTATGTAATACCTGTAGAATCGCTTCGTGATTGGTTCTTCCAGCATTTGGTGCTGAGGTATCGATTATTGCCGAGCACAGAAATATTGTATATAGCCGAATGGACAGGGTTGATTATGAACTTCTGGGAATGCCACATCTTGTAGTAATCCTACGCAATCCTACGTGACACCTAAGCTCAACAATGGAGTATGGTGCCCATGAAGCAAAAAAATTGCAATATACTACATAGGGTAGCAGTTTGAAAGCAATATATTACTTGGAGCGCATTTTCCAACCTCAGCTGGAAAGTGTTTCCCACTGCAATCTACAACACATCCTCTCGGTGTCGGCACACAGACTCGAGACTGCCAGCTCGGGAAATGAATCACCCATACCTAGGGGAGTCCCAGTCTGAGAAACATCAACGTCCGGCATCGTACATGAGCTCATACGAATGGTGGAAAATAGGACACATGCAGCGAACGGCACACTCACGATTCGCAAATCACCGTTTCTTCTATTGAGTATAATTTTAATTTTTTGCCATCTTCCAATATGACTGGGATGCGCGAAAAAAACACCTGCGGAGAATTCTCGGACTCGTCGGCTTTCTTGCGGCGTTCGTCGGTGCGTTCAAAAGACTGAAGGTGATGTAAACAGTGACGAAATAGCGCTTCATTCTGAAATGCTGTATTTGGAAGAATGGAAATTCCGGTGATGGACTTCTTTGCGGAGCCCATGTGAATGCAAGTGGAGACGAATCGACGAATTTCATTATTCGCGCTTGAAATCCTCGGATTCACAGCAGCTGACGGGAGGCGCTGCTTTGAGCGATGCCAGCGTTCCCTTTCGAGTACCACGGCAACTTTCGTCTCCTAGTCAATACGAAAGATGGCAAGACGAGAGAGAATCTTCAATTTTCGATTATTGTTGCCTCCCCTCCTTTCGTGAGGCCACTTACAAATTTCATTTCGAAAAGATACATCCTCGGATGAAAAGGAAGATATCTGTTTAAACTCTGAGTTCATATCTCAAGGCGTTTGGCGTGTAGAGCTGTCACACACTCAAAGACACAATTGTTTCTCGGCCAAGCCAGTGGTTAGGGTCGCGGAAGCTTTATGTTTAACCTACGGACCTCGGTTACTTCGCAACCGAGGTCCTCCGGTTTGAAATGAATGGTTTTAATGCATTGTCGTCCTCTCCTGAGTCTATGCCATCTTGACAGTGGTCTAGTAACCGCTGGACCTCCTCGTCCAGCGTCCTAGCCCATTGCAATTTCCTTGACCTCAAGGTAGTCGTTGAAAACTCTTTTCGCGAAGTCGTTCTTCCTCCAGTTAAAGAGGAACCTGTCGCAAAGATAGAAGTCCAGGCTGTATGGACTTTAGAAAAGTGTTGTGATGTTGGCATGGGGCGTGTTATGCTGGGTCTAAAAGTCCTTCACAGCTGGGGATGTGTGGGGTCGCGCGTCGTTACAATTCCGAATGGCCTTGTTCGGGTGGATCGGCTTCGAGCGCAAGCATCTCCACAGATCACCTGTGTGATGAACAAAATATGCATTTATAATGCGTTGGAATTCAACAGATTCCTTTGGGGCAGAGGCTTCGAGAGAAAAGTGATTGTTCAGTGTGAAAGCAATATAAGGAAGGGCCTTCTTGTCAGCCACGTTTCGCTGGACAGCTTGGAGCCGGTCCTGATTTGCTCTATTACATTGACCCAGCATAGTAAATGTAGCTATTAAGCAAATGCTTGCAACCATATTCAATGATTTGTGTACATTCCAAGCCGAAATTTGGAAAAGATAAACAGTTTTTCTCTCTCTTCTCTACTTCGTAATATACGTGTCTACCCAATAATTGTATAAAATGCTCCAGCTTGCCTTAAGCTGCATCACAAATGGATTCTAATACGAAGACGACATTGGTTACAGGTACTATGGCAAGGACAAGAAGCATCCTACATCCAAGCCGAATGTCCTTCTCCTCAGAGTAAAACTGAATCAGTCCAAGCTCCTGAATATTCCTCCAAAGTGATTGTCCCAGATGAAAGTTACATCCCTGAATTGCAATGCCATGAGAAACACTCCAAGCAACATTTTGTGAAGGAAGTTCATAGTCGAATAGCATACTTTCTGGCGAGTTGACTCCAGCAATACTGCAGATATTTCCTGGAAAAAGCGTTAATTATTTATTTGAGACTTGGGTGTGAGCAATGCGAACACCTTGGGAAAATTCTCCTTCAATTTAGCCACATGAATGGTATGAAGCTGTTTTAAGATGGGACGCCACAGAAAAATTCTGTCTCCGAAAAGGAAAAAGTTGAAAGGCATAGAAGAAGAGACAACGGTCGAAAAAAACATTGTGGTGAAGTATGAAATATCGTAACATCATTCATTCCATTTTTTTTTACTCGGTGAACGATGAAATAACAGTCTTCCCTGAAACCCAACTGATAAACAAAATAAATAGTTTTGAATTAGGATTTTGGCCCCACGGTATGCCAAGATTTATTCATTCAGTTAATTTGGCTCATTCGGTTCTTGCAGTGCACTTCATTTGACATATAAAATACTTATTATGTTATCTCTGGTCTTCTTACTACATGTATGGAATGTCCGAAGGAGGCGTAAAATTCCCCATTAGTCACTATTCATAATGTATTCTCTTGCTTTCATGTTTCTGCAGGTCCCGTGCTTTCATGGATTGGATAATGAAGTTGAGAGGATTTCTGCAAGACAAAAAGGTCCATATAGAAATGACGGAATTTCTCCTCAAACTCATCCAGGAAGACCTAATCTCACTGGGGGAGAAGTCGGACAATGACAAAAAGAGTAGCTATGGAGGAAGGGTTGACCATGTCTTCTCCATCCTCTTCACCAAAAATCCAGATGATACGAAGTTGAGGTTGGAAAAAATTCTCGCAGATATGAAAAGGAGTGATATTATCAAGAGGATGGATGAAAGCGCTGGTATGTTTTCCTTCCGTCAACATCAAAGACGCGATGAACGTACATGATTGTTGCGAATCATCTTCACGAATGAATAAAAAATGTAGGAAAAAACACAGGAACTGTTCAGAAGTGATTAACAAATGCAATTTACCCATTAAATGCTCAGCCAGGTCAACTGACAACAGGCTGAATTGATTTATCTTAAAAACACGATATTTCCATCAGCATCTCAATAGGTATGTTCAAGGCGAGTTTAGGCATTGAATGACTTCATTGCGCTTAAGCAAACAAATTTCTTCGAAAACGTCCTCGCGATAAATCTAACCAGGGTATTTATCTCCCATGTCGGAGTTATTCCGAAGGCAGCCCATAACAGTCATTCGTTTGTCTGGTTTCTTCATTCTTTCATGTATCGAACACGGTTAGGATACTCACGCACTAATTCACAGTTTCTGAAAGCATAACTTACCTATTTACTTGTAACTCCCTCATACAGCAGTTGCTTTCAGTGAAAATCTGTTTTTGGATTGATTTTTAGCGCTCTATGACTAGGCCAATTCTCCCCTCCCAAAACTAAGGCGAGACTAGGAGTACAAAATTTCGAAAAAGCTCAAAAGTTAAAAAAAAGGTTTTCTGCCCAAAAACATACAACATTCAGCTTTCATAAAAACCCAGTTTCAGTATGTTGCGATAATGATTTCTCACATTGTTGGCCCATATTCTGATAATAGCAAATATTTCATATAAATCAACAACCATTTTTGAACCTGAATACTTTGCCAAATAATTTTTTCTTTCACCAGAAAGAAGGTTATAAAGCATCAGAAAATCAACAAAAAAGCAGCACAAGAGGAACAGGAAAACTTGCAATAGAGAACAGGGAGGTTTTGAAGTAAAATTTGGACTTATTCGTATTGTGAAACCTTTTAAAGTGGATCCGGTTGAAGTAAATTTCAAGAAGAGTTTTGATACAGAGACTAATACTAAACATAACTCTCAACCTCTGTATGTCTTCCCGTCTACAAATATATGAGAGAAAAGCTAAGGCTCACGCAGCATCAAAATGACTTGGCGATTAAAATGCTCTAAGAGAGTGTAACGCAGCAGAAAGTTACACCCTCTTTGACCCTCTTGGAACGAGCTGTCAGAACACTTGACCATGTTGGATGTAGTGATTCTGAAAGTCGTGTTTTGCCAGTTATGATGAGGTGATGATTATATCTGGTATAGGTCACACGGGTGAGCCCTATATATACGTAATGATGCAATTTAGCCGCAAATATTCTTCTTTTCTTTGCTGATCGGCGCTCTAATTTTTCCTTCCCTCCAGCTGCTTTCTTTACTCTGATTTACATTGACTAACATGAATAGATTGGAGATACTTTGCCACAATACCTTTACCTGATGATGGGCCAGTATAGACCAGGAGAAGTTTATTGACTAGGTAGTTAGTCACACTATCATGTTATGTTAATCACACTTTTCGAGCCTAGACAGCGTCGTACCAAAAAGGCGAAATATCGATGGGAAGGAGTAGGACCTGGGGTAAGAGAAAAAGTTCAATTCGTGGATATGTCCCCATCGGTGAAGGCATAAATGGAAAGTTATTCATTTTATGTGACTAACATAACATATTACCGGTATTCTACCTTAGGCCTGGCGTATTCAAATACATTAGCGAAAGAAGCATGAGACTCCACCTAATTATATCTGATGATGATATAACTCATGATTACATCATTTTATTTCAGGTAGTTCGGTTGCAATACGAAAAAACTAGCCGTGTAAAAGCAAAACATTCGAACTGAATAAGCATATCCAGGGGGTGACAAGACCGTCGGCATTTTCTGGGGAGTTACTATATTAACACTATGGTCGTTCTATCTTATGCTGCTGATTTCTATCTATCGGTGTATGCTCATAGTATGCAATATTTACGCAGTTTTCATTTTTGCCTAATGGTTGACCCATCCTTCAATGAGCCAAAGGAAATACAGGATTTTGTTCTTGTAAATGTATATGTAGATGTAGATGTATCTTTCGCTATATGAAAAAAGTTGTGGAAATATGTCCCAACGTAACAAGTATGCCCTCAGAAGATCCATCTGAATCTGAATATTAGATTTCCTGAAATCAGTTTCTCCATTTTCTCCACAAGAGGGTCAATTGAAGATGACCCAAGGACGTGGCGCCCTGTGCAGGCTTTTGATCAGGAAATGTGTGACAAATTGGAGAGTGCGATACTGGAGGATCGTGGCACCAAAGTCTCTGTTTTAGTTCATGAACTAGGGAGGGGAGAATTGGCCTAGTCATAGAGCGCTAAAAATCAATCCAAAAACAGATTTTCACTGAAAGCAACT
>CAJPEV010001976.1:0-24493 GCA_905338385.1 Darwinula stevensoni
TCGTTGAACCGATGGGAAATTGAAAACTTAGAGCCTTTTTATTTAAATAGACTGCAAGGAAGGTCTCCCGTTGACAACATGGCTATGCATGCGGTTCATCGTATCCAGTACATAGTTTGATGCATATGAAAAAGCCTAAATATTCGAAGAAGAGAAAGATGTCGCCTGTCACCAGGGGCACCTGCGCCCTCGCCTCCTCTCTGAATACTCCTCGCATTGGTGTCTTATTCAAGTGAAAAATTGTCTAACTGAAGTGAAAAAAAACCCCACTAAGATAACAATCAGGATATAACACCTCACTACATCCCGATATTGGAGTTGCTGCAAAGCGACGTTGTCCATTTTGCCCCATCAAGGAAAGAAAGACCTATCAACCTCGCCCATTTCGACCATGACAATATTCTATGGGTGTCGCTTCTGTTTCTACGAGCGTTCCAGTTCGATCGATAGGTTGGAAAATCATGTTACGATGCTGCACCAATAAGTGATTGCGTGGATATTGTTGAACTACGAATCAATGGCTTTAAAAAGGAACTGGTTTATTATTCTTATTTGGATTATAAGGTAGGTGTGCATTGCATTAAAATTGAGTGGTCAATTCTAATTTTCTTCTACTGATTGGTCAGCTGAAAATTGAAATATATAAATCGGTCCCAAAATCATCCCTGAATGCCTGTTTTTATCTTTAGAATTCAGTACATGGTGCAGTCTCGCAGAAGAGCGAAATTTGAACAAATGCGATTGAAATTCGACGAAATCGGTTGGTTTGGAATTGAAAATCGATTGGTTGTAGCAGGCAGTAATTTTTTTTTTCCCTGCTAACCCCTCAGCGAGAAGAATATCTGGTCCTTTTATTTGGAAAGCAAAAAATATGTAAAAGGCAGAGCTGTCAGAATAACGCAAACAGAAGCGGGGCCTCAGGTGGAGAAGAAAACCTGTAGAATATACAATTTTTGAGTGGTTACGACTGTCCCGTGTAACACGTGCACGGAATCGATTGGAATCGGTGGGATTGAACGCGACGAAAGCAGGGAAAAGCCCATGCTGTATTTATCCTGTATTTCGTTACATCCTGTATAACGTGATTGACGGACGAACAGATTGACTAAGGCTAGTTCTAAGTTCCAAAGAAACGGAAAGCTGAAATTTGATAGTAAGTTGTTCGCAGGGTGCTGGTTTCAGGAAGAAACCTACATCATGATCCTAACTTTTCTGCTGTGGGAGACGGGAGCCGTCTGTATTGCAACCGTCACTTGTCATTTTCATCATATTGTAGAACATATTGTCACAGCATGTGAGTTCGACTATTTACGCGGCTGGACAAAGGGTGGTTTTTATGGAGTACCAATTACTCCATTAAGAAAACACCCTATCGGTAACGACTATGAGTCACCCAAAGCAATCCCTGATGCATTAGTAGAGGCAACCTCTACTAACCCTGTTTAACTCCTCACCCCTGACCCCCGAGGATAAATTTTTATCATTCTTACCATGAAAGATCTCAGTGCGAACATAAATAATCCTGAGAATTCTAGTGTATGATCTTGGGGGTCCCTCACTTCATTGAAATGAACATCCCTAACCAGCTCCCAATCAGTCAGTAAATACAGTTGAACTCGATTATAACGACGAAAAGCGCAAGGTCCCGGCGTAGAGCCTATAAGGCACGTTCCATTTTATCTCGGTTATAGCGAGCTCGAGTATAACGAGAACCTCGGTTATAATGAAGTTCATTCAAGGTCCCACTGACGAAATTGACAACTTTGATGTCCCTAATCCGTCATTCTTAACTGGAATTTCCATCAGCGGAAAAATTAGCTTTGGCGAGCCATAACTTTATCTTTCCTGGAATCGGCATTCCTTGAGAGTTATGTGGGTGAGGAAGGGATAATCCCCAGTAACCAAAAATATAATATTATCTTCAGTTTCCATTTTCATTTCTCTTTGACAACATGACCAGTGGAAAACGGAAGAGCCTTCCTTTCCTTCACGATTGAAAGGAAGGTGTGTATGAAAGTGGTCGAAGTAAAGCTAACGTCGCTCGCGAACATGGACATCTGTTCATCTGTTTCCACAATTACACTCAGAAGCGGCACGCTTGCACTCCACGTATCAACATGGATGGCTTGTGCTTCAAGCGGCTGTTGTTTGGAGTGAAATTGCAATTGCAAATTTACCATTTGGAGTGAAATCGATCATTATATCATTTATTTAAGACGGATACCCTCAAATCTGTTCACTTCAAGCGCATTATTGGACTTAAGTTAAGCTGAGCTTTACGAGGGGCATTCGAGAAGTACCGATCAAGTAGTTGCCCTTAGTTGTGCAATACTGTATATGCAAGCCGGAACATAAGTTCTTGTGAAAGGTCTACTCGTGAGGCTACAGTGCTTCAAATCTGAACCTATTCGAAGAATGAATCCACCTGCAGCAGCACACTTCCTTCAGTCTGCGAAATCTTTGACCATGTTAGGGAAGAAAGCAGTTGACATTCATCAGCAATCGAGAGGAGTTTGTGGGGATCCATGTCTGTGAGACCACCGTGGAAAGATGGGTTGAAGCTTTCAAAGCTGGTATTTCGCGGGGTGGGGATTATTTTATTTTATCTCCACAAAGTATACTTTTGAGTAAATAGCAAGAGCAACTTCTAAATTTCATTGCATAAATACTACCGAAGCCTTACGAATGTACACATACATATATTCATCACTTCCTTTCCTGCATTCAATCATGTATGAAAAACCTATTTTAGGTCCTTCGGGTATGAGGAATGAAATTCATTAGATTGGACTTAAAGTGATTTCGAGGATCAGAGCAAAATGAGAGTGCTATTATGTTCTATCTCCAGGAACTGCTTTATTCAGAAACAAGTACGCGAAAACGGGTAAGCCAACCCTTTCAGCAAAACAAAAAATAAATACTTTGATCCATGAGACATCAGAAGACTGAGACGACGTCTAATATACATAGGGTGTTAGAAAAGTCGGGAACAATTGTGAAATGAATAGGGGATTTTCCAGCTTAGACTGTCAGGAACTCACTAGCCTATCTGAGTTGATATTGGAATGCTAAAGTTCCCTAAATTTCAAAATGAGGTCCAAGTGATCCAGTGTGATATTGAATGACCCGAATTGACACATCGACTTAACTCGAGCCTAATTATCCTAGTATGACCCAAGAGTACTAAAATTGATCCAGGGTGCCTTTAGTTACCCTAAGTGGCACATAGTGAACCAATCAGATGCTGCGACGCATGATGACAGAATGACCCTACTTGAATTTAATCATTCAAGAATAACCAAACTCGACCCAAGCTGACACGAAATTACTAAACACATGTGCAATCATCCTAATGTGACTCATGTTCAGTAAGAACAATTCTTAATTAGCAAAATTGACCCAATGTAACCGAATGACCAAACCTGTACCAAATCAGCCTAGAGTGATCTAAATTGACAAGTGACCCAGGATGACCAACATGATTACATTGACAAATTTCTAATTAAACCCTTTCGTGTATGATGTCAACTGTAGTGAACGGCGATGATTTTGGCTATGATAATGGCTTTTCAGCCACGGTACACATGCCTCGAAACTTTTGGTGCATGCAGTCTACTCCTCTATTCAGTGTCATTAGTCATCTATTCAGTGTTGCCTTCTAGCGGTGGAACATACGACTACTACTGTACATCAGAGTACCACCTTAGACGTTAAGCCAAAAATAGCATACTTTTGTTTAGTTTTAAAAATTCATGCACGAAAGGGTTAATTAATTATCTTAGAATGACCAAATGGGCACTGAAGTTGACTGTTTCCAAAATTGACCTACAAATGCAACCTAAAAATAAAATCCTAGAGTAAATCAAGTATACGTAAATTTACTTTCTGGGTCGCATTGGGTCACCTGGGCCATTTTAAGGCTAAAAGAGCTTTAACATTCCAATATTGACTCAGATTGGCTTGTGAGTCCCAGATAGTCTAGGCTGGAAATGATACGTTATTTCCCTTTGGATCCTATATTTCGTTACATCCTGTATAACGTGATTGACGGACGAACAGATTGACTAAGGCTAGTTCTAAGTTCCAAAGAAACGGAAAGCTGAAATTTGATAGTAAGTTGTTCGCAGGGTGCTGGTTTCAAGAAGAAACCTACATCATGATCCTAACTTTTCTGGTGTGGGAGACGGGAGCCGTCTGTATTGCAACCGTCACTTGTCAGTTTCATCATATTGTAGAACATATTGTCACAGCATGTGAGTTCGACATTTATGCGGCTGGACAAAGGATGGTTTTTATGGAGTACCAATTACTCCATTAAGAAAACACCCTATCGGTAACGACTATCTATGAGTCACCCAAAGCAATCCCTGATGCATTTGTAGAGGCAGCCTCTACTAACCCTGTTTAACTCCTCACCCCTGACCCCCGAGGATAAATTTTTATCATTCTTACCATGAAAGATCTCAGTGCGATCATAAATTCTAGAATAAAATCTAGAATTCTAGTGTATGATCTTGGACCCCTCACTTCATTGAAATGAACATCCCTAACCAGCTCCCAATCAGTCAGTAAATACAGTTGAACTCGATTATAACGACCTCGGTTATAACGACGAAAAGCGCAAGGTCCCGGCGAAGAGCCTATAAGGCACGTTCTATTTTATCTCGGTTATAGCGAGCTCGAGTATAACGAGAACCTCGGTTATAGTGATGTCCATTCAAGGTCCCACTGACGAAATTGACAACGTTGATGTCCCTAATCCGGCATTCCCTAATCCGTCTTAACTGGAATTTCCATCAGCAGAAAAATTAGCGTTGGCGAGCCATAACTTTATCTTTCCTGGAATCGGCATTCCTTGAGAGTTAGTGGGTGAGGAAGGGATAATCCCCAGTAACTAAAAATATAATATTATCTTCAGTTACCATTTGCATTTCTCATTGGCAACATGACCAGTGGAAAACGGAAGAGCCTTCCTTTCCTTCACGCTTGAAAGGAAGGTGTGTATGAAAGTGGTCGAAGTAAAGCTAACGTCGCTCGCGAACATGGACATCTGTTCATCTGTTTCCACAATTTGGGAAAATCGTGACAGCTTCATCCATGCTTACGAGAATGTGTCACAAAACGAGAAACTTCGTAATCTGTTGAGATGACGTCGACGAAGCCTTGCTAAAGCATAAAGTAGTTCAAGGTCCAAAGAAGTGCGAACATAACGATTAGTGGGTCAATCCTAAATGAAGCTAATGCGGCATCAATAGGCACGATGGTGCCTATTACCTTTCTTCAACCCCTTCACGCCGCAAAATTCAACTGTCTCGTATTAATCTCAGAGCATCAACAAAAACGACATTTGGCATACTTCTTCCTCTCTCACCACAGAATCACTCCAGCAAATCTGAAACTTCATCCCCCCGGGGTTGTGAAGAACGCTGAATCTCGTTTTTGGAGGATGTGAATTTCATTCCTTTTTTTTTTCTCCCCCCCCCCCTGGGTAGTCTCTCCTGGCCCCCCCCCCCCCCCCCNTGAAGCTCCATCTCCCCGGGGTTGTGGAGAACACTTTTTTTCTCCCCCTCTGGGTAACCACTCTTGGAGGGGGGGGGGGGGGGGGGGGGGGGGGGGGTTTGGGAGGAAAGAGACCAACCATAGGAAAGATGTTGATTCGTAGATGACGAAAAGTGGATTTTTTGCTGTTTGCGATGCTCCATTTCGCCATAAAAATTGAAATTAGCTGTCGTTCAGTTAGGCTTAAAGTGCTTGCTCCGGTAGCCCAGTGTTGCCGGATACCGTGCCGAAATTATACCAGATTCAAGGCTGTTTCAACCTTCGTATTGGCGTCTGGATCTTCGGTTTTTTTTTTATGTATGCGACATTTTGTGCTGAGTTCATGAGTTGAGAATGAAGCTATGGTTAGCAGTATTTGATCGATGTGGTGGGATATACAGATATCTTATCCGGACGTCCCTGAATTAACAGGATGGCGCGTACCATGGATTGCATGATATCTGAGGGCATTCTTTCCTCAGACCTATTCGAGATGGCTCGAGGAATTCCATATAGGCCAAACGTTCCACGTCCACTCTGAAATAGGCCTGCGTTTGGCCTAACGTTACACGCCCTCAACCAGATGTCTTGAAGACCACGATTCACCCTTGTAGGCCTGATTGGGGCCGTAAGTAACCTATTGAGTTTCTTTTGAAAAGAGAAGTGTAGGGAAGTGTGACCTGAAGGCAGTCTGTTGGTTAGGCCTAGGCCTAACGTTAGTGAGTCATGTAGAGAGGCGGGGCAGGTTTAATAAAGGAAAAGCCATTGAAAATTGGTTTTCACATTACTTCATAATCGATATACACTGGAATTGTAACGTTATATAGCAGCCATTCAGGAAAACGGAAAGTCAATAAAGGCAACCTCGGTTATAATGACGATTTTTCCTTGGTCCCTTAGATGACGTTATAACCGAGTTCGACCGTAATTTTACTACCGTAAATTTACTACCGTAATTTTACTACCGTAACTTTAGGTCGACAGAGAACAATGTAACGCTCAAAATTCAGGTTCTTGTAGACTTAAAATGATTTTACCGATTTCATGCAAAGTTTGCTACGTAGCACTATGACATATCAGCGCATAGTAGCAGATGATGAGTGCTGTCTATGGGATACATTATCTCAAGTTCGGTGAAAAGTGGAGATAAATGTTCCATTCATCTGGAAGCTCCAAGGGTAACAAACTAAAGCCTCAGGCACAGAAAAGATAGTGCTCTGCATAAACTTGACACCCTCATTTTAAAATTTATCTCTCCATGGAGCACCGAGCAAGAGAATTCTTACACCTTAGGATAGCAAAGTCTTACCCTTACTCTTCCAACTTTCCCTCCTATTTTGCCAATTATATGTCGAAAAGCTGGTTCACAGCATGAAAACGGCTATGATCTTCGAAATTATTCTGTTTATTCATATTGTTCAACATTTCAAAAGACAATTCGTTTCTTTGGAAACTAATGCTGAAGAAGCCTAAGTTCCCATGCCTGGGTCTTATAGTTACTAAATAGCTTGATTGTTTAAAGTAAAAAAAATTTAAGAGAAAACAACAGACGAAGAGGCTTACAAGACGAATTTGTAAGAAGTGGCACTTTACCATATCATTCACGAAGGATATGCAGATAAGAATAATACAGTTCACTGTTATTTTATACTGGGAAAACGTGCCGCTCTGAAATTTTGTGGCACCTCTGAAACAGCAGCTAGAACAATGAAGTTTCCTTCATACACGCCTCTATGCATCCTTTGAGCATCTAAAAATTGCTGGACGTTTATATCTATCCGCTTCTGCACACGAGTGATTTTATAAAAGCAACTGGATTTGTTTGTTTTTTGCACTTGCACTTGGACGCTGACGAAATCAAAATTTGTTAGTTCTCTGCACTTAGAATCGGCTAAGCAGATCTTTGACTCGTCCTTACGTCTGGCCTGGCAATTAGCATATTAGAATTTTGCGTTCCAGGATCTTCATCTTGAGAGTCACTTCTTCCCAGTATACAGTTTCCTTCAGCTTCGGCTAGTTGTAGTCTTCCGCTCCTTCTCTCCCTCTCAAACCAGTTTTTCTCAGCTCGAATCAATATCTTTGCAATGGGCCTACATTTCTGTCATCCTTTGCCTGAAAATTCTAGTGAAAGTCTATCCCACCTCTTCCTTTCGCCAAGAGCAGCATTTTTATGGGCATACGAAGAAGTTCTGGCCCAAGTTTAGCGCATTACGCGTACCAACCACCTTACCAGAGGGAGTAGTTTTGTTTTTTTTCATTCCAAATTGTGGTGAAATGATAGAATTTCACGCAGATGCGCACAATACATACGGAAGTTTCACATTTTTTCATTGCGGTTCTATCCAGCACAGTTTCTCCAGTGAGGAAACTGTGTTCATGCCTCATTGTAGGGAGTGTGGCATTTCATCTCCGATGCATTTCCATCGCCACTCTCAGCGTGCGACATTGAAGGCAGGAGAGGTTTTTCCAGGTCCATTCGCTATTTTTTAGCTGTCGCAGAAAAAATGGGATTAATCAGCGACAATTTAGCGAGAATGTCCGGATTCTCTAGGTTAAATATGTCCACTCAGCGTGCGACAACGATAAAAAATAAAGCTGTTTTCGCGTTCGAATAGTTCACTTTGACAGTCGCGAAAATAGTGGATTTACTCAGATTTTTCGAATAAGTCGGATGAAATATTGCGAAGATGTCAGGAATGTCTAAGATTAAGTTGATCTACTCTCCGCGTTTGACATTGACGTTTGACGCGGAAAAAGTGGATTCACTCGAGACCATGGGCCGTATTCAATATATTTCTTAAAAGTAAGCCTAGAACCCTGCTAAGGTGTCTGCTAAAGTTAGCAGGGTACTCAACTCAGTCATTCAATATCCGTCTTGTCACACAGCTTATCCTAGCAGAGTGCTAAGGGACACCGAGCAAGCGTTACATCCTGGAACGGCCCGATTCTTTCCGTGTCAGTATGGCAGTTTTTCAAACGAAAAGCGAATATTAACCTATGTTATATAAGCGAATATTAATCATTAAGCAAATGGTTTTGCTATTAAATATCAAGAAGACTTTGTGATGGGTTCATGCCAGTGCCAAACGACCTTGGTATGCATCTCCTTCTGGATCTTCATTCGGTTGTTCATCCATGAATACATTCAAATAGTCATGAAGTTCTCAGATCTTTTGTGAATGTAGGCAATGGAGCCTCATTTTACCCTACCCAAATATTACCTTCACCACGGTCGTCCAATGTGCTCCATTATATCGCACTCGTTGGCAAATGCGAAAGCCGCTTTCTTCGAGAGAGAAACCAGAGGCTTCTCTACTTTGTAACTGGCCATACAAGGAGCCTAGTGGAGTACTTGGACATCGTAGACACCACCGGCCAGCGGGCAGACATAGCTTGTACATGCGATCTCATATGCACTGTTGCAAACGCACATGACGTTTATCGAATGAATCCCTTGTGATTGAAGAAATTAAGCTCATTAACTGAATACCGACGATCACATCAATCACACTTGGGAATTGACCAATGGTATACCTTTATTGTGCCATCTGACCATCATCTGGTTGCGTCACAAAATGTGAAACCTTGCTCTCATAGCAAGTACAACTTTCCAAAATATCCGACTTGCAGAAACATGGGAGACTTCCATACAGTCGCTCATTTAGCAGTTTTAAAAGATCCTGTAACAGGATCTTTTAAAGATCCTGTTACTGTTACTGATGGGAGCTACTGCTTCTACGTCCACGTAAGGCCAGTGAGGAAAGTAATGCTGCTCATGTCAAATCTGTAACGGTTGTACAAGTCAGAGTCGTTATGAGCATCAAGCGGGGTCCCAGTCGGCACAATCACAATCACGCAGCATATTGTGACTACTCATGGATTAGCGAAGTCATTTCGTGGCTACTAAGCGCAAATTCTTTTCTCATCATACAGTATATGATTTGCGGTTTCATGTCGATTCTTCGTCGGATTTTCAACTTTAACCAAATCTCAACGTTTCGACCATTTCTCAACGTTGACATCAACATGACTGTGTCAATCAGGTTAATTATCTGGCGAAGAACTCCTTCGCAAACAAGTACCCTTCTCTATAAGATATTCCGCAATTGTATAAAAGTGTTACTTCATGTTATAAACTAGCCCACTTATTCCACTCTGCTAAGACATAAGTGATGGGGGACCCATCCTTAGATCTGAGCAGTCCACTTCAAGCTTAAGAAGGATATTGAATAGGGTAATCCATTCAAGTTGGGTGCTTAGCCGCGAAAAGGTAGTGGCCTGCTCAAATCTAAGCATAGGAGCGTGAGATGAGACGTATATTGAATACGGTCCCATATCTTCAGTAGAGTGTCGAGTTTCCGATTTCTCCACTCTTAGCGTGCGACATGGGAGCGAATCAACGCGTTTACAGACTTTTCAGTTGACTTCACGGTCGCGGAAAAAGTGGAGTTACTCAGATTTCGCGTCCATGTTTGCATTGTAGAGATTTTAAGTTCTCCACTCTCCACGTGCCACATGGGAGAGAATAAACAAACTCTTTCAGTCGACGTTGACGTTGGCGGAAAAAATGGATTAACTCCGATTTTCGCGACCATATCTGCAATGTCGAGTGCACGATTTCTCCACTCTCAGCGTGCGACATGTGAGCGAATGAAAACGTTTACAGACTCTTTCGGTCGACTTTGATGATGGCGGAAGAAGAGAGTTACTCAGATTTTAAAGACATGTCTGGATTGTAGAGAATTTAATTTCTCCACTCTCTAGGTGCCACATGTGAGCGAATAAACAGACTCTTTCAGTCGACGTTGACGGTCGCGGAAAATGTGGATTCACTCAGATTTCGCGGTGCATATTTGGAATGTAGAGATTTTAATTTCTCCACTCTCCACGTGCCACATGTGAGCGAATAAGCCAGTTTACAGACGCTTTTATTCTACTTTAACGGTCGCGGAAAAAGTGGTTTATCTCCGATTTTAAATACTTGTCTAGATTTTAGAGATTTTAATTTCTCCACTCTCCAGGTGCGCCAAGGGAGCGAATAAACACGTTTACAGACTCTTTCATTCTACTTTGACGGTCTCGGAAAATGTTGACTAACTCAGGTTTTCGCGACTATATCTGGAATGTCGAGTGCACGATTCCGATGAGAATACGATGTCTGGATCCATGTCTGGATTGTAGAGAATTTAATTTCTCCACTCTCAGTGTGCCACATAAGAACGAATAAACTCGTTTACAGACTTCTTCATTCGACTTTGTCGCGGAATAAGTGCATTCTCTCAGATTACACGAAAACAACTGGATTGTTCAATTTACGATTTCTCCACTCTAAGCGTGGGACATGGGAGGGAATTAACGCAGAATCATGCTCTTTCAGTCGACTTTTAAGGTCCCGGAAAAATTGGATTTACTCCGATTTCGCGTCTATATCTGGAATGTTGAGTTTACGGTTTCTCCCCTCTCAGTTTCCATTCCCCCAGTATATTTGAGTATTTGTTTCTCCTTCCCCCTCCCCCTTTCCATATAGATAATACAAATTAAGGGCTAAGGATGATAAGGAGGGTAAGCCACATATTGCAGTTTCAGAGATCTTCCGAAAGTTTGAGAATTAGGTTGTCTTCTCTGAGGAGGACATTTGGGGTAACGAGGAAATTCTGTTATTTACAAGATCTCATTCGGGGACCTTAGGCATCCACTTTCAGAATTTTGAAGTTTTGACCAATATGCTTAGAACTCATGATGCAATTGCATAGGTAGCAACGTTAAGCAGAGGCATTTATTAATTACCTGATATGACTTGAAAGAAATGAAATTAGGGTACTGAACAGAGGCATATCCTGCCTTTCCGCACTTCGGTAGTGATCATTTCCAAGGGATTTGGGTGAATCTTATGGTTATGAGAATACAGCATATTTCTCATGAGCCATCAGCTACTGGAACCAGTGTATAAGCATCGCTAAATGCCGTAGCAAAATCAAGAATCATCGTGAAGGGTGAAAGGACTTTTACCCCTAATGAGCGAAAAATATGCATGCCTTGGTTGTAATGTTTGCTCATTTCTTGGACTTTATGGAACCTTTCGACGGGAACTTGAAAATTCGTATCCCTTTGTATCTGTCTGCAACAATGGCCAATATTATCCGGCCCACAGGAATAGTTGACTTCGAAGAGCCATGGAATAAGATCATTTGCAGAAGATAGGACTTTAGGTTGGAACTTAGACTTCCACTTTCCATTATGAGAGCATTGTTCAGGATGTGACAGCTCAATCGCCCCAGGCCACAGGAAGCTGAGGAAAACTGAAATTGTAACTTATTGAATTACTCCGTAAGCCAAACGCACAAAAGGACGGTGGAACGGTGAAGTGAAACGATATTGTTCAACGAAAACATCTAGTCAATACGAGAGTACGGTGATACTATACGGTACGGTAATAATTCCTTAATAATGTAACGTTTGAGGCCTAAACGAGCAAGCTCATGCAGACTGGAATGACTCATTCATTGAGAAGAATAACTTATATATTCTCTCAAGAATTTTCATTTTTAGAGTTTGCTTGAGGTTTCAATCTCTGAAACAGTATCTGAAACAGTAGCTTTTGTCATCTTCCACAGCGCCATAATCACGCCAGCATGACCGGAGGTCCAACAAGAGCCTCCCGTATTTGCAATCTAAGCAGCAGCGATCCTTGTTTCTGTGCTACTCATGTGGGTTTTTTTTTTGTATTTTCAGGATGTACGCTTTAATTTGCAACTTCATTTTATAATTTTTCTAACTACCAGTTGGCTTCTATGAACGAGCTGAATCCGAAAATTCGTGGACACGGCCTTATCGCATTTAGCTCTACCCTCTCTTCACGGAAGGTGACGACTTCATAACATTTCTTCATTTCTTCATTTCCTCTTTTTTTTTGTAATCACTCGCTGTCACCCGTGAATAAATTTGCGACCTCCTAATTGAGGCTAATCGACTCCCGTGCCGGCAATTTGAACGGCCTTATTTGGAATCTATCTGATTGGAAAGAAAGTTATCGGAATTTCTTGAATATCCAGTACAATCCGAAAATTCGTGGACACGGCCAATCGCATTTAGCTCTACCCTCTCTTCACGGAAGGTGACGACTTCGTAACATTTTCATGAAGTTAACAATTTGTTTCTTCAGTTCGAGAGAGTTGTTTTTGTAATCACTCGCTGTCACCCGTGAATAAATTCGCGACCTCCTAATTGAGGCAAATCGACTCCCGTGCCGGCATTTTGAACGGCCTTATTTGGAATCTATATAATTGGGTCCGTCCCTTAACTCCCTCTCCCCACCCACCAGTGAAAGAAATAACATTATATACCAACTTTAAGGGAATTCCGTCCATAATATTCAAACGAGACACACCGTATTCATTTCAAGGGAATTCTGTCCCGTAACAGTCTAAAGAGACACCATGTTCCTTTATATAACGGCCACGCATTGGATTAATAATAGGAGGTGCGTTGCGACTTCGTGGGATTCCCAATTGCCTGTATGCAAAGTGTCTTAGAGTTTCGACCAATAGCATTCAAGTGAAACACATCGTTCGAATTTCGAAGGTCGAGTATTAGATGGGCATAGCAACGACTAACTTGAGTTCTATACAAGATGCGGATTGGCTCAATATGACTGACCCGACCCAAAGATGGGCCAGTAGCTCAGTTGGCAATGCGATTTCCGGTCGAGTGCAGGGGATTCATCCCAGACCTCGAGTTCTAATACTTAGAGGTCTGTGCGGGCTGCGGGCATGCTCGGATAGGCCCAAAAAGGCCCGAAGGCTCGGGTGCGTAACGTTTTAGGACGAGCTTGGGCAATGCTTCGAATCGGGCCGTTAGAGTTGGGTTCGGAAAAATTGAACTCTGGTTGACGTACAGACACACGAATATACAAACCTAGAATCCATTATGCAGTGTGTCTCATAAGTATCTATACCACTTAAAAAAATCACAACTACTTAACAGTTGGCACAAAAAGGAAGCAACAATTAGTAAATGATAACATGTCATTTGGAATTATTTTTCGCAAAAAAGGAAGAAATTAATTCTGAGTTTTGAAAGTGTCTCAAAATGCCCTCCGCCTACATCAATACATTTGACATGAGGCATGGCACCAAAAAAGCAACTAAACTCTTCTTGAACTCTGAAGTGTACCCCAAGACCTCCAGCCAGGTGGAGGTAATAATAACGCCTTTCAAATTTGCATACAAGCGATTACCATTTGATTCTGATATCAAGTCATTATTGTGAAAAAAAACCTCTAAGCCTCTTGTTCTTTCCATCAATGCAACAATAGTGACATACTTGTCGCAGTTAGGAAAATATTGCATCTTGAAATGGCACAGTGACTAATGGGACACCCTGTAGCATGAACAGAGGAGAGGGCTCTCTACAAGGATATATTTCCAAATCCACGATTCGGGAAACGAAGTCCCGGAAAAGGGGAAGAGGGGAGTCAGACTGGCGCCTTCCCACGAATACGAGCAGGGACCCAAGGACCCTTCCGCTAGCCTCAACGCCAACGTGAAATGAGGGTGAAGCTAGGGGAGGGGATAGAGCGGAGACGAGCGTGAGAGTGTCGTCTGCTACGCCGGAATCGCGAAACGTTTCAAGTAAAACTCCTTCCCAATCAGTGTTACATGCAAATAGACAAATGACGCATGTGTCAAATCACTCCTCAGACATTNAACAAGTTGATAAGATCTTGGTTTCAGAGGTTTTGTCAGAATCGGTGTTTCAACTCAATAGATGGCGCTGCGATTAAGAAACTCTGTCCAATAATTTGGCAAAGGTTGCTCTATATTGTGGTCAAATTTAATAAAGAACGGTTGCGTCCTCTCAGAGATATGAGCGTTCAAAGATGTACAATTTAAATGAAACGCCCTGTAGTTAAATTTTGGAGCAAGCAGTTTAAGTGGGGAAGAGAGTCGATCGAAGATGACCCAAGGTCGGGGCGCCCTGTGGAGGCTTCTGATCAGGAAATGTGTGACAAATTGGAGATCCTCCGATACAGGAGGATCGTCGCACCAAAGTCTCTGTTTTAGCTCATGAACTGGGGATTTCAGAGGGCACAGTGATTCACATTATTTACATTCATTTTACGTAAAATTGACATAAACATGTTGTTTGGGTAGTAACAGAAGTTCTTAGCTTGGTTATTCAGGAAAAACGTTTTCACCCCGATTTCTTTGCAGGTATCATCAAAGAATGAAAGTTTGAGACAGACTCCGTAAGCCGAACGCACAAAATGACGGTGGAACGGTGAAATGAAACGATATTGTTCAAAGAAAACAGCAAGTCAATACGAGAGTACGGTGATACTATACGTTACGGTAATATTTCCTTAATAATGTAATGTTTGAGGCCTAAACGAGCAAGAACTAGCTCATACTGGAATGACTCATTCATTGAGAAGAATAACTTATATATTCTCTCAAGAATTTTTCATTTTTAGAGTATGCTTGAGATTTTAATCTCTGAAACAGTATCTTGATCTCCTAGTTCCTATGAAGGACATGTTTGGCGCTTCTCCTTCCTTCCTCAAGCATAGCATTTGTCATCATCCACAGCGCCATAATCACGCCAGCATGAACGGAGGTCCAACAAGAGCCTCTCGTATTTGCAATCTCTAAGCTGCAGCGATCCTTGTTTCTGTGCTACTCATGTGGGTTTTTCTTTGTCTTTTCGGGATGTACGCTTTAATTTTCAACTTCATTTTATAATTTTCCTAACTACCAGTTGGCTTCTATGAACGCGCTGAATCCGAAAATTCGTGGACACGGCTTATCGCATTTAGCTCTACTCTTCACGGAAGGTGACGACTTCGTAACATTTTCATGACGTTAATGATTTGTTTCTTCAGTTCGTGAGAGTTGTTTTTGTAAACACTCGCTGTCACCCGTGAATAAATTCGCGACCTCCTAATTGAGGCTAATCGACTCCCGTGCCGGCATTTTGAACGGCCTTATTTGGAATCTATATCATTGGGTCCGTCCCTTAACTCCCTTCCCCCCACCCATCAGCGAAAGAAATAAAATTATATACCAACTTTAAGGGAATTCCGTCCATAATATTCAAACGAGACACACCGTACTCATTTCAAGGGAATTCTGTCCCGTAACAGTCTAGACACCATGTTCCTTTATACAGGGTATAACGGCCACGCTTTGGATTAATAATAGGAGGTGCGTTGCGTCATCCTGGGATTCCCAATTGCCTGTTGCAAAGTGTCCTAGAGTTTCGACCAATAGCATTCAAGTGAAACACATCGTTCGAATTTCGAAGGCCGAGTATTAGATGGGCATAGCAAGGACTAACTTCAGTTCTATACGAGATGCGGATCGGCTCAATATGACCGACCCGACCCAAAGATGGGCCAGTAGCTCGGTTGGCAATGCGATTTCCGGTCGGGTGCAGGGGATTCATCCCAGACCTCTAGTTCTAAAACTTAGAGGTCTGTGCGGGCTGCGGGCATGCTCGGATAGGCCCAAAGAGGTCCGACGGCTCTGGTGCGTAAAGAAGGAGTTTTAGGTCGAGCTCGGGCAATGCTTCGAATCGGGCCGTTAGAGTTGGGTTCGGAAAAATTGAACCATGGAGGCCTCTGGTGGACGTACAGACACACGAATATACAAACCTAGAATCCATTATACAGGGTGTCTCATAAGTATCTATACCATTTAAGAAAAAAAACATCTACTTAACAGTTGGCACAAAAAGGAAGCAACAATTAGTGAATGATAACATGTCATTTGGAATTATTTTTCGCTAAAATGGAAGAAATTCTGAGTTTTGAAAGTGTCTCAAAATGCCCTCCGCCTACATCAATACATTTGACATGAGGCATGGCACCAAAAAATCACCTAAACTCTCTTTGAACTCTCAGTGACCTAAGGCCAGGTGGAGATAATAGTTACGCCTTTCAAATTTGCACTCGAGCGATTACCATTTGATTCTGATATCAAGTCATTATTGTGAAAAAAAACCTGTAAATATGTCCTTTCCATCAATGCCAAAATAGTGACCTACTTGTCGCAGTTCGGCACAGTGACTAATGGGACACCCTGTATGCATGAACGGAGGAGAGGGCTCTCTACAAGAATATATTCCCAAATCCACGATTCCGGAAACGAAATCCCGGCAAAGGGGAAGAGGGGAGTCAGACTGGCACCTTCCCACGAATACAAGCAGGGACCCAAGGACCCTTCCGCTAGCCTTAACGCCTCCGTGAAATGCGGGTGAAGCTAGGGGAGGAGCATAGAGCGGAGACGAGCGTGAGAGTGTCGTCTGCTACGCCGGAATCGCGAAACGTTTCAAGTAAAACTCCTTCCCAATCAGTGTTACATGCAAATAGACAAATGACGCATGTGTCAAATCACTCCTCAGACATTCCCGTTTTGAATGCAAACTGCAATTTTGAAAGAATCACAGAGGGTCAAGGCAGAAACGGAATTTTTCTAGCAGTTTTTCGTACTTTCCTGAGTAACGCAAAGAGATAATTTGATTAAACTTCCCACAAATATAGAGCAGGAGGAAACGCATAAACTCACGTATCCTTTTTCTGATTCATTGATTTTTGCGCAAGTTATGGAGGTTGAAAAGTTTCGCGGAAATTGCTATTCACGTTACCACGCCCGTAACAACAAACATATAAAATCAAGCTTGCCTTCATCTTAAAGAGCTATTTAAAACGAAGAGAATGGTGCAAGTTTCAGCAATTTTGGTTAAGTGGTTGAGAAGATAACGGCTTTCAAAGAGGAGTGGGTCAGCCGTGACCTTTGACCCTACTTTCTGGACATGCGGTTCACCTGAAGACCTCAGTGAGGGGCTCCAGAGGCCTTCCTTAAGGTCCTCTACAACAATTACATAACAGAATTTCCATCCAGGAGGGTCAATTTTTCGGTGTCCCTAGTATTAATACCTTAAGGGCTCGCTTGAGACTTTCAATATTTGGATTTCTTCTGTGGTTGACCATCAACTCCAACTCTGCCCACAGTTTGTTGTCCAGTGGGTTCCCAGATGGCCAATCGGAGGCCTTGATGAACTCGGGGACATTGCTGGCTAGCCACTCCTGCGTTGTCCTAACCTTGTTAGCAGGTTCGGAGTCTTGCTGGAAGATCCAGTTGCCCCCATTGAACATTGTTTAGCTGAGAGGCTTCACTGACTTCTCTAAGACTTCTTCCTGGTACACATTGGCTGATGTCTTAGTTTGTTGTCCAGTGGGTTCCCAGATGGCCAATCGGAGGCCTTGATGAACTCGGGGACATTGCTGGCTAGCCACTCCTGCGTTGTCATAACCTTGTTAGCAGGTTCGGAGTCTTGCTGGAAGATCCAGTTGCCCCCATTGAACATTGTTTAGCTGAGAGGCTTCACTGACTTCTCTAAGACTTATTCCTGGTACACGTTGGCTGATGTCTTCACTTCTTGCTTGCAAAATGCAGCTTGGTGACACCCTCATAACTCAACCCCCACCAAACCATGACAGAAGCAGTATGGTGACCTCTCTTCACCTTATGGATGACTTCTGCAGCTTCCCAAGAGTTGTGGGCATACACTTGGCCATTTGGCCAGTTGAATTTTTCTTCGACAGTGAAGATTTTCTCATCAGTAAAGAGGATTTTCTGGTGTCTGTTTTGCGCGTACCTCTGCAGCAACACTTTCGATCGCGACCTCCTGATTTCTTTTAGAGATAGAGTCAGTATGTGTCGGGTGCTTCTTCGGTAAGCACCCATCCTTAGGTCTGATTTAATCAACCAATACGTGCTTCTAGTCGAGATGGCCATTTTCCTAGACATCACTTTCTGCTTGCGTAGAGGATTTCGCTGAATCCTGTTGCTAACTTCTATGGTGACTCGTGGTGTTCTGGCAGTGGGTGGACGTCCAGATCTAGGGCGGTCTCGTACTCACTGAGTAACGTTTGATAGCTCGATAAACAAACTGCCGACTGATTCCAAGTGGCTGCAAAGTCTTGAAATAATTGCAGGTTTGAGCAGGGCAGTCATTGCTATGCGATTCTCTTTGTCACCCCACTCCATACTTACTGCACGCAACACTACAGCCAAAATGTTACCAAACAATACGGCAGATAATACATTGCACGATTACTACTGTAGGTTACAAGTTTCTAGCTAGAATGCAGGGAACATGTAAATCTTGTAACAGTATTTATGGCAGAACTAGGTATAATAGCCAATCGTTCTAGCATTGATCTTTTCTCACAAGCATATTCAAGCGGGTTTCTGTTTCAACAAGCCACAGTGAAGTGCGCTTGAGACCATGCCACGCATCATCCACATCTGAAGTGATATGAGGTGCTGCATAGGAAGGAGTTGAAAAGGGCATCCCCAACCATGGTTTCACAGTGTCTTCAACGGTTTTTGCGACTTCACAGATCCCCATGAAGGCAATGACGCTACTGGCATTTCACCTTTGCAGATACATATCGGCCAACTGTACAAGATTGAATGAAACATTCGGTCCGCTGGTGTTGGTAAGCCCAAAGATAATAGTTCCATGAAAAGTGTGAGACAACAAACAAACAATTCATCGCGAAACCACAACAATTCCCAACATACACCGAGTGCGTTCACGATCCAAGTCGGCTGGCTTTGATTTGTCAAATGCCCATCCTTTTGTTTTGAGGTTGCTCATCGGCCAGCATCTTGCGGTACTTTTGCTCGTCGTTTTGAATGTGAAGTCAACTCCCACACAAATGATAGGATCGAGGATCTTGAATAGCAAGGGCAGAAACGGGACATTTTTCAGAGGAGAATATTGCATACTCTATCAAACTCAATATTGCATGTGCCTCAAATATTTTTTGTTGAATTAACCGATGTTCTCCGGGAAAGAAGCAGGCGCCGACAGCCTCCAAATGCAGAGCGTCAAGGAACTCGTATTTCTCATAATTGCTTATGATAAGCAGTAAAAGCGCATGGAAGAACTACTGTTATTTAGCCCTTTCATACTTGAATTAAAACCGCTATCAGAATAATATGCATTTTTGCATTTTTGAGCTCTTTCGTGATTGAAATGGAAATTATATTGCTTCATAATAGCCAGCAATTATCCCAAGAGATACAATTTATTACATTATAGAATAATCTTTGAGTGGGGTATGCATAAACAAGAGCTCTTGATTTGCCATAAAAGAGATGATTGGGAATTGTATGATAATTTTCATTAGTAGAAGAATCCAAAGTGCGTCATTTCCCTTGCCATAGTCACCTTCTGCTGACAATATCCAGTTGCGAAATATTGTTTACGTAGTTAGGACACATGCAGTTTTTCTCAAGGATGTAGGAAAAGCACTCTGGACGTTTCTCGAGGTAGTCATATCTCTGGATGGAAGCAATGCGGACTGGTGTGAGGCAGGTTCTCCTATTCCTGGTCCCCCTTGTTCTGGTTCAGACTCAGACATGGGAGAGACATGAGACCTTGGATCGAGATGGGATCGTGAATTTATTCTGGACTGCGGATTTGGAGAATGGGGAGATCACATTCGAGCTGCATGCGAGGACTCAGGGATGGGCCGGGTTAGGATTCTCGGCCAACGGTGCCATGACTGGATCTGACATTGTCGTCGGATGGATCAAGGATGGACAGACATGGAGAATGGGGAGATCACATTCGAGCTGCATGCGAGGACTCAGGGATGGGCCGGGTTAGGATTCTCGGCCAACGGTGCCATGACTGGATCTGACATTGTCGTCGGATGGATCAAGGATGGACAGACCTTCTTCACGGTACCAATAGGAGGCATTATATGTCCCAATAATTGTATTTTATAATTAGTGAGTTTTTTTACCCCTCGGGCAAACCAACTCATTATGATCGCAAATTTGGCGCTCCATTGTGCAGCAAAGTAATTCATTCATTGATTTCATTTAAAAAAACGCATTAAAAGTTTGTGCCTGTCAAAATGTGTACGGAGAGAGAACGAACAGATATTTCCGTCAAAATAATAACTCTCATTCTTTCTTGTCTGCCTAACATCAAATCTCTTCATAATCTGTCCTGAGGGGGTCATATTTGAAAAGTAGGAAATGCACGCAGCAATCCAACAAGTTCTTCTGCTCCAAGTTTCAACTTTCTTTAGTTCTATCATTCGTTTGATGGGAAAAGTTTCCCTAAAATGAGCCTTTTGCAAGAATGTTACCTCAAGGGATTTACTTGAAAACTAACATTTTTGCTGTCATTTTTACTCGGAGAAATAGGTGCCTTCACCTTCTAAATTCTTGGAATTTTTCTCTGTCATTGACATTCATTGAAAACCTCTCATAATTGACTTCAAATTCATTTCGTATCACCGATCGTTGTCAGAACCAACTGTTACCTTTGGCCTTAGTCGTCGTAATACACGGGTCAGGCGAATGAAAAAAATACATTTTTTCTGGCTGTGAGAGTTCTGTTACTTAGAGTATTCCTTACGTTTGTTGAGGCAAACATCCAAACGCGTCTCAATAATTTTTTCATTACCAGCCTCATATATTTTCCGTGGTTGCAGTTTGCCCCACAATATGACCGCCCCCTGTAATTCGTCATCCGTGCGGAAACTCTGCCCACCCAAAGTCCGTTTCAATGGACCGAACAAGAGTAAGTCGCAAGGGGAAGGGTCAGTGCTGTACGATGAGTGTGTCACCCTTCAAACTCTCACGTCTGCTTCGGAAACGTATGCACCATTCCTACACTCGAGGCCGTTTTTGGTGCGATAATTGCTGGTATAAACAGCGCCCGAATCGGGAATGAATTAAGATAGGCGATGTACATTCAGCAGTAAAAAAGAAAAATATTTATAACTCCCAGGGTTTCATTGGACGCTCCAAGCATTGCGAACGCAATGTTGCTTGAGCAATTGTGCGGTTATTTTCGAATGTAAATTTTTGCCTTATCTGACACAAGTTCACAAAATCTCTAAACATACCATGGATACATATTGAACATTCATGAAAAGTTATTATTTTACATTGCGTATTCCTTGTTTTCATATTACAGAATCTCGTAGCTGTCCAGATCCTTATTTCAACATAAAGTTTAGGAGGCTATTCATTTGAGTTTTCAAAATAAGAAGTTTGCAATAGTATAATCAATTTTTAGCTGCATTTCAAATGAATTTAAAGAAATATTGTTATTGGACTACGAAATCATGCTTCAGGTTTTCCCTGGCACATCTTCTATTGTCGCTCAGATCTCTAATTGATGATCAATACCTCTTTAGATTTATCGCCTATATATTTTGTTGAGCAAGATGAATCCCTTCCGTTAGTTGAATATCCCAGAACTTGAAATTATAATTTCGAAAAGACGTAGGTGCTTTTTTTCTGTCTTCCCGCGTATTTCATGTTGGCATTGCAGAAACGTCCATTCTCAGAAGCATGGAAATCATGAACATGGTGGCATTCTATCCCTTAATCACCTCTTTGGTAATTTTGAATCCTTATACAGGGTTGTGCAAAAGTTCCCGTACACTTTGATTAGCGCTTCGATTCTCTTTAGGCGTCATAGCTCCAGAGAAAAAAATTCAAATAAATAATGAAATTTACTATAATGAAAACATTTCGTATCAAAAATGTCCGTAGAATTAAGAAAAAAACACACATCAGAATCGCCAAAAATTCGTTGATGAGTGAAAAAAAATAGATTTTCAAAGTGTACGGTAACTTTTGCACGACCCTGTATTATGCAAATAAATCATGTCTTACTTGATTTGCTTTGCCAGGACCGACACGCAGTGGGAAACGAGTTGCCTTTGGTGGACGAGAGTCAAGACTACGAACTCCTCTTCGCATCAGAGGACGAAGAAGGGTTGACCCTAAGATTTAAACGTCCCATCGACACCTGCGATGAAGATGACTTCTACATCACCGTACGTAGAACGTCGCCACAAAGGCCAAGAAAAGTCATCATTGATAGGCAGTTGCTTTTAAAACCATGGCAAACCAATATAAATTCTGAAATTTACAAGCTTTCTACTGGAAATCTTTTTTCTCTTGACTTCTAGGGAAGCTTTCCTTTTCTAGCCCCTGTGTTGACAGAACGACCGATCTGGAATATCTTTCAATTGGAAGGGCAACTCTTAATGTATCTCGCGAGACATTGTTGGCATAGAGGAAATTTGAAGTTTGTGTCTTCCATAACGTCTCGAATAAAATAAATTTCGAATAATTGCCAAAAGCCCAAAAAGTTCCCATGTCTATATTAAAGTCATTAATTAGAGTATTTTATATATGTTCGACACCACGACTAGTTTTGCCAATCCTGATACGTTTCTTTTTTTTTTACCCATATTGCCTCCTGTCTCAGAGTGCAAAGTCTGTGTTTGAGACCTCCCAAGGGCAGCACACACACTTTGGCTCATTGTAGGGACTATGATGGATTCCGATGTATGGGCCCAAGAAACGTTCCTTCCGCTGAGCTTTTCCACCTTAGAAACACCTTTTAGATAGAGTCTCTCCATTTTCCTAAAGGGTTCTCATAGGGAATCTGAGCTTGTTTATGACCTGGGCTCCATGATTATTTCTCGAATATACGGATAGCAAATGATGAAATGTCTGAGTTTATTGATTTTTATAATGAATTTTTGGCGAAACATATAGCGAAATACAAAGCACTCCTGTGAGGGACAATTACTGAGAAACAGGGAAGGGAACTTCTGTGTACTATGCGAAAAAGAGACCTATACCTTCTTCTAGTGGCCTGAAGGAGAACTTCAAGATTTCCCAAAATCGTTTAAGTGCAACTTAGACACATTGGATTATCGTGTCGGTCCGTTTGTTGGATCGATTATAGAATTACAATATAGGGTCCCCAATATTTAGCCGATATTAGCAATATTGGCCAAGGTGCTGCCAACGTGCCCAATGTTGATCCAGCATTTGGTCAATATCTGCTGTTACACCCAGTAGCACCTAAAACTGGAAAGCCCAGAGATACGACCAACATTGGCAGCCCACAGCGATGATGTCCTACGCCACCACAAGGCCCATAGCCAACTTAGGCCAACCATGTGAGTTGGCAACATGCTGTTTGGAATGGATATATATAGGCCTACAGTGTCGCCCAAAAGGACATACTTTTCAATGCGCATTTTGNGTAGAACCGTTTTCCACTAAATGTGAGCAATAGTTACCAGTTGGAGTGATCGTCCGACTATCCTAGGCCGTAGTGTTCATGTTCTGCCTCATTAACGATCTAAGATCGTAGTAGCTCTTAGAATCAGAATCATCTCTTAAACGAAAATGGTACTATAAAAGTTTCACTCTTGAGCCTTTATTTTTTGCAGTGCAGGATTTTCTTTCTGGTTACATGTAATGGAAAGAGGAAAGACTTAGCTACAAAATGTTCTTCGCAGACTTGAAAATTTATTAAACGGCGATTTCGAAGAAAATGATTGAATTTCGGTTGCGAAAAATCAGCGCACACCTACTCGACCCAACATCCCCTCGGAGGTCCGACACTCACGAGAAAAAGAATGATCGGATGTGCTTGGCGTTGTAGACTGTCGGTGAGCGCGACGTCGTATTTTCATAACCGAAATTCAAAATTTGTTTATAAGCTACCGTCTAAGATTTTTCAGGTGTGGAAAAAACATATTGTTTGTTGGCAGCCAAGAAAGGCCCAAGGACTTTACCAATAATGCGCCATTATTGGTCGTATTGATTGGCCTTCCTCTGGCTGATGAGACTTGGGCCAAGACGAAGGAAGGCCCAAGCACTTTAACGATGATAAGTAATGGTTCGCCCAAAGATGTTTGCCAATGTTGGGCCCGTTATGTCCCAAAGGAAGGTATTGGATGATGCAGGATGAATTCCTGGAAGCACTGCCCGCATTCGTGAACTTTTAGGGTGGGAAGGACTCAGCATAGTTCTAAGCTCAACTTTTTAATGACTTCCTTTAAGGAAAATGCACTGAAGGGCTGCCGCATCCCCCCCCCCCCCCCCCC
>CAJPEV010001976.1:24986-40413 GCA_905338385.1 Darwinula stevensoni
TTTTTTTTCCAAACGAAAGCTTCCCTGACCCTTCATGATGTCAAAATATTTCCCTTCATGGTGAGGATGCTTTCCTTACTCACACGTCTTCATTTCAGGGAGAAAATTATCCAGAGCAGACAGGTTTCCCCCTTAAAGCAGCCTCGGAGGGAGCAACATATTACCTATTGCAGGTGCATTACGACAACCCCATGCTCGTCGACGGGATCTACGACGATTCCGGCCTTACGATTTATTACACGGATAATCTCCGGACCTACGACATGGACACTGTGGTGTTCGGTCATAATGTCGTCTACGCCCAGGTAAATGACCTGTATATAATAAGATTTTCTCAGGAACTTTATCACTTGAACTAACTTTTGAGATGAACTTCATTCTGCTGCTTGCAACTCACCGAAAAGACCCAACCCTGGAATTTGCATGATCGACGTATGAAACCAATTTTCTTAATCCACACCTAATAGTTGAGCTATACATCTATAGGCGCGGTAGAACTTATTACCTTTCTTCAACCCCTTCTCGTAGTGAAATTCAACCTCCTCGTATTCCACTCTGAGAGCATCAACAGGAACGAATTTAGCTTGCTTCTTCCTCTCTCAACACAGAATTTCCAGCGAATTTAAGACATGAGAAAGATATTGACTGGCAGATGACGAAAAGTGGTCTTTTGGTTGTTTGTGATTCACCATTTCGCCATGAAAAGTGAAATTAGCTGTGCTCCATTAGGCTTAGAGAACTTGTTCCGGTACGGTCCCCAGGGTTGCCGGATAGCGTGCCGAAATTACGCCAGATTCAAGACTATTTCAACATTCGTATCGGCGTCTGGATCCTATGTTTGTTAATGCATGAGACATTTTCGTCCTGAATTCCTGAATTAAGCTGAGAATGAAGCGGTGATTGATCGATACTGTGGGATATCGAGATATGTCATACGGACATCCTGGAATCAACAGAATGGCGTGCGGCATGGATTAAATTCTTCTTGGAGGCATTCCCTCCTCAGACCTATTCGATATGATTCGAGGAACTCCAGATAGGCCTAACGCTCCACGTCAATGATTCATGAAACGCGAAACAGGCTTCGAATTGGACTAACGTTACACGTCCTCTGTGAAATGATTCATGAAATTATGAATAGGCATGCGATTATCCTAACGTTATACGTTCTTGACGACATGTCTCAAGACGAATTCATACTTTTAGGCCAAATTATCCTCGTTAGTCGAGAATTTAGTTTCTTTTCAAAGAAAAGATAGGCCTTGGCGTGACCAGAAGGCATTCTGTTGGTTAGGCCTAGGCCTAACGTTAGTGAGTCGCGTAGAGAAGAGGGGAGGTTGAGGAAAGGGAAAGCCATTAAAATAGGTTTTCACATTACTCCATACATGTATATTTATTTGAAGACTCTAAGTGATTTGCCTAAAATGTGATTGTTGTGAAATGGCACGGAATGAGGGAGGAAGCAGCACTAGGCACCGCGGTAGTATGGCACAACTGGATCTCACTACTCAATATGCCTTTAATGTGCAGCAATGCCTGAATAGACCGTAGCGTCTCTGGTCGTATCGACGTGATCCCCGATGAAGATGTTGACTCAAGATTTTTCGCGACGAACAGCAGGGAGAAGAATATAACAGACGTCAAGTGGTTTAAGTGACTAATGACTAAGCCAACTAATGAGAAAGAAATACTGTTTCCAGTTGGAAGTTTTCTGATAAACTTTGTCCTCACTAAATCTTGAAGCACTTATTCCGTTTCAATTCTCGAAGTTTCGAATTCTTACGTCGACTTTCATTTATATATGCCGAAGCGATATCCCTTTTCTGCAAAAGTGTTTGTTTTAAGCATTCAACTACTTTCAATGAATCTAACTTTTGCGCCGGCCAAATTTCTCCTACTTCAGAACAGCCAAGTAAAAAAATTTTCAATCTTAGGATAGCTTTATCTCTCATCCCGCCAAGGCTTGATTCGAGACATGAGCTTTGCGTTTCCTCTTTTTGCGCGGATATATCCGGACATGCGTGCACAAGCGTGATCCCTCGCGCTTGAACGTGCGTGGACGCGTCCAGACGTGAATTTTGCAATAATTACAAAATCGCACAAGCAACGCACAAAAAAACCACAGAGGGTAAAATTGTGTTTAGACAAGCTCATTTCGCTATAACATGGATGAGAGTTTCATTTTCCATTCCGTTGACTTTCTTTAATAGCACAAGCGAAGTACAAGATATCACTGACCCGCAATAACTAGTCGGTGCAGACTGTTCCTTTTTTGCATGTAGCAATTTCATACTGGATCAATGGCACTGTAGCTAACTAGTGGTTCTTCAAGTGACTACCTGCAAGTTGCGCTCATATCACTAGGCTATCGTTAGTCGCACCAACAAGGTATAAATTTCCAACCTTTGTACCTTCCTGGAAATACGACTGGATCCTACTGCCAATCTCGTCTTTCTTTTTTAGCTTGTCCCACCAGGATTGAACAATTTCATGACTGTGGGACACTGTTCTGCAGAATGCACGGAGATGCTCCTTCCTCCTGAGGGTATTCACATCTTCTCTGGGCTGCTGCATGCCCACCTCCTCGGTATATCTTTATCACATCTATCCCAAATTGCCTAGTTTGTTGAATTGAAGACTCAAGGTCTCAACAGTTCATTCTGAGAGGAAAATGATTTATTACTCATATATTGCTTTTGTGGCGAACGACCACGATAGAGGCATGTCCTGCAATAAGTGCAAGATAATACTGTCCCTTTCGAATTTTACTCCGTAAAGTGATGTCAATGCTCACATGCGAACTTTAGAACGATGGATTGACGGTGGAAAATTCGTGGAAGTTGGTGTATAGAAAAAACGTCGAACAATAAATTGTATGTGGACCACTACCTTAAGTAACAGGATATATTTTCCATCGTATATTAGGGTAATTTGAGGGAATATGGCCCTACAAAATGAGCCCTGGTCATAACGGCCCATCAAGGTCGAATTTGACTTTAAATGTTTCTAAAATACTGATTCATATATACTTAACTAAATCCCAGCAAGGTACATACAAAAAACCGCATGGATACTACACCTTTGGATCTTTTCCAAGTTGGTCCTAAGAGGCCATAATATCCGTATTGTCGCGGGAATATGACCACTCCTCAAAAAACAGCTCAAGGTTTTCCATGTCAGCGTGAAATATGCAGGAATATACTGAGTACCATGAAACATAAGGGAGATTCAGCAGTAGAAAAATCATTCATTAAGTGCATTGAGGACTAGCAAAGAAGTTGACATTAGTATCCGACTCAAGGACCTCTTGCAAAAAGCAGGATTGCAATAATAAGGAAGAGCAATCATAAGTTAAAGTGAACATGCGCTACGAGTGTAAAATAAGTGGTCTCATATTGCAGGGAAACGCTGCGTAGTTTTTGCAAGTATGGATAAAAAGGGCCAAAAAAAATCACAAGAAGACCTTTTAACTTTTGTGCCACGGATAATTACTTGCATTCAAATTTCGTGCCACGAAAAAATTTATGGCGAAGCAATGTCCAGGAGGCAGTGCATGAGCATGTCTTCATACACGGCCTCCTCATGTACTGCATATTTCGTCTAGATGAGCAATACGTCCATCCCTATATCCAGAGGAAGTGCATTGGATGATCTTTTGCAGCCTGTGATCCCACATGAAAGGAAGCTGACCCTACCAATAGAACAGTGCAATGCTAACAGGAAATGAAGGATGTGTCCAGATTACCCCAAATCGAGATGCCCATATTCCCCCGTATTGGCTTGAATGAAAAAATTGACCACACTCTCTGCAAACTGCAAGTGAAGGGGCTAGCGCTTTACACAAGCATTCTAGAGGGACCATGGAAGAACTTCGAAGAAATGATTTCTGCATCCATGCTGCTATTAGAAAATATACGCTTAAGTTGCTCGAGGCTCATATTAGTTTCAAGGCTATGAGTCAAAGAATCGCATGCAAATGACTTTCAAGACATCGTTATATCCCGAATTCCTTTGAGAACTGCATCAAAGATCAAGTCGAAACATTTCATAAATTACATGTACTCTTCCAAAGAACATTTTTTTTACTTCGCCCTTACAATTTATTCAGCCTGTAGAAGGATTCATTGTGAAGTGCCCTATTACCCCATTAACCACTTCCCCGAAGTTACGCAATCTAGTTTCATTAAAATATACCTTGCAAAATTTAATACCTAGATGGGATTGTATAATAACTTAGTACAGTGCCTGGCGATTCCAATTCAGGATTTAAATATCCTCCCTTCATTTCATGTATTCAGTGCAGGATAGGACATTTATTATCGAAAACTCCAGCGCACATATCTGGCGGAACATTAAAGAAAGACCCTCTGAGCAGCTGCCTTAAGTTTTGCGAAGTTAGCGGGCTGCAGTGCACAAAATTCACTTTTTGCTCCGTTGTTAGTGTGTCCACCATCGTCTTGAACAATTCTGGTTAAGTTCTGGAGGGTACATAAAATATGAAATGGAACACTTATACCTAATTGAGCTCCAAAAATAGACAATATTTTGCAGAGAGCAATTATACTTTTTATTACGAAAGACAGCAGACAATTTCGTCACAATTTTCGTGCTGCCATACCGTGACGTAACCCATGTGATTACAATATTATTGTCTACTTTGCAATTTCGCAAGAAGTCGTCGTGATTTTGAAAAAGTTTAAAGACATCCAACAACTAGAGATATTTGAATCTGGCAGGGAGAAAGATGAGAGCCCGAATATTCAGGGACGGAGAGGAACTTTCTTGGATCCTCCACGACGAAAACTACGCCTTCGACTACCAGCAGAGCCGCGTCCTCAGAGAGGAGTTTATACTTCTTCCCGGTGATCACATGACCATCGGTATGATGAACCTCATCAGTCTGCAGACAGGGAAATATCATGTGGTTTTCATATTCATCCCTTACTTCCAATGTCAAAACCTTATGACTTAATGTGTCTTTTACACACGCCTATTGCGTAGTGAAAATGACCTGTCATGGAAAGGTAGTGAAGCATTTCAAGTTTTTTTTCATTATGAAGGAGATAGCCAAGGCCTCCTGAATCCCACCATCACCAACACATTCGACAACTGATTAGCGAGAAATTGAATTTTCCTTAAAGGTAGCAATATTACTCCGTAATTTTTACTGAGCTGAAATGCACAGTGTTTATGCCACAGTCTCATACATCCAGCAAGTGGCTTCGTGGTCACACTGAAAATTGCCAATTACATGTTCTCCCTTTTCCAATTTTTCCCGTGGCAAAGTGTTGCAGTTGACAGGTCGCTCGGCCATCCAAGATGATTAAAAATGCAAACAGCAGTAAATAAACATATTTTCTGGTTGATTTCAAATGCCGAAGCTGAAGTCATGATTACATCTGCCGAATACTATTCCGATATTTCTTCACAAAGAAACCATTCACATTTGCTAGCCTTACATGAATGAAAACCACAAAAAATCCCGTAGGAAATGCAGTGAAGAAGGAGAGTGCGTGTACATGTCCTCGACCTAAAAGTTTACATCATTCAATTCAGAGTGCGAGTTGTCTTCTTCGGAACAAGAGGACGTGACCGTTGGAGGGCTGAAAACACAAGACGAAATGTGCGAACTTTTCGCCATGTATTACCCTCGAGTGGAAGGGATGAACGTCTGCCTCACGAGCGTGGACTCCCAATACTTCCACTCCACATTTGAACTTGGTGGGGTGCACATGAACTGGTGAGTCTTTTTGAGTTGGAAGTCATTGCATTGAAAAGAAAATTAAGAAATATAGAGAAAATGACTTGAAAAAAAAACCAGCAATGTAAGATCAGCAACCGACTCATTTTTGGGCTATTATTTCCGTTCCTGTTATGCATCCTAAGTTCCCCTTTTTTTTCTTTTTTGTTCAAGGAAACTTTACCAATTTGAGTAACTCCATTGCATTAGAAAACAATTACTTTGAGAATCTCCTGCTTTTCGTTCCAAACTTCAAACGTGGAAGCGGAAAATTTTCCCTTCCTCTAATCCCTCTTGTTCCCATCCTTGATATGTCAGTTCAATATGGGACATTTTGAACAGAATCTTCCGCAGCTAAATTTAAATGACAGAAATGAAAACCTGGACAAGTCTACACACGAGATGTAGGTTATTTCGTATTTCAATGTATTAATATATTTATGTTTGAAAGTGAGTTTCCTTAACAGAGAGTTAGCAAATCCATTCAGCCTTCTCTCATTTTAAGCAAAACCACATTTTATACAAAGAAGCAGGGGACTCCCTCTACATTAGAAGAACATCTTCATTCAGTGAGAGAAGCAATAACTCAGAGCGTTTTGTGACGTGAAAGCAAAATGAGCAAGACATGAAACGGTTCGTGTCAATATTTGGAGTTGCCAAAATACAAATAAAACTTGGTTCGTCGAAACAAGCCGATCAGCATAGGTCAGGAACGAGGTTGCTGTATAATTACATGTTCATAAGTTTACCTACGCGTCAGCATGAATTATTAAGACGATTTCCCAAGCAGCATGTTTACGTGAACAAGATATCAATTTTTGCCAATAATGTAAATTTCTTGCGATTGCCATGAAGATGACATCACGTATACGTAAAATTTACGTTCTTATGTCTACGTCACCAAAGTCTACGTGTATTTTACGTAAACTGGACATCACTCCATTTGACGTGAAGTACATATCAAGTTCATGCAAAGTTAACATCACACTTTCCATATGAAACTTTAACTGACCATCCCACAGTTGCAATACCAAGCTTCCTCATTAGATGGAACCCTTGTTCCCTGCACTCTTCAAATGCTATTAAGTACTGGCTTTCTCGATATAGTATCAGGTTTTCCTTCCATCCTTCCACTTTTTATTATGCAATCCATGAATATATATATGGAAAGCAGGAAATTATTACATCTTCTTAATAATATATGACTCAGGGAATCATTAAATGCTGAAGCTAAACTTGTTATTACAGCAGTGCATCGGATTAGGGAAGAGTAGAATCCTAGCTTTATTAGTACAATACCTTCTCCATCTTTAATGGAAAAGAACTCCTCCAAACCCTCATTCCAACTCCCGAGGTCCTGGTACGGGAGGAGAAACTAGTGAGTCATCTTGGTACTCTTGAGTGCTGGTGAGGATAGGTTCTTGCGTACTCGTCCAAGTAACCTTGAGTTCCAAAGTATGGTAAGGAATGGGAGAAATACAGGTAATCAATTTCCTTCAAAAGTACGAATTAGCTCGTTAAAAACGCATGAATGCTAAAAGAAAAGTAACATCAATTTAACGTAAAATGAATGTAACCATGCTGTAGGGGATGTAAACGGGAATGTCCATTTTACGTAAAATGTACGTTTATTTTATATCACCGTTTACGTATTACAGAGGTGACATTTCTGCAAACATGTTGACATTATCTTGATGATGGATCGCGTAAAATGTATGTAAAATAAACAAAAACGTTACATTCATTTTACGTAAAATTAGCATAAACATGCTGCTTGGGATTGTTCAAAAGACTCGCGAAGCAAAGGTGAAATTTATTTTTCTGCTCGGAAGGGAATCACTTGAATGGGAACTGGACGCGACGAATCAGACCATTCATGAGTACTTCAGAGGCTTCAATTGGGAGAACTTCGACCTGGAAGCCTATCAAGAAGCCGTTCGATTCGATCCTCAGCCAGGAATTTGCGGACGATCTCCCAACCTTTTTGTATGCATTCCTAACCTCCTCTTATTTCCATTTTTGCACGAAGCATGCTAGCCTGTTCTTGTGTGGATTGAACCGTTCCTGCAGGAAGTGAAGGACGTGACATTCCCAGAATACGAGAGCGAATACCAACCTCCGCCGAGACAGTGCCCCGTGGAGAGTCCCAACCATTGAATTTTCATTTTCGCTTCATTGTGACTGAAAATACATAGAATCCTTTTCTCGGAAGGGCGATTGTCAATTCGGCGGTCATTGTTTTCGATGTCGTTCCGTTTCGAGACAGGTGCACTTCAGTTAGGCACAGACAGATTGAACATTCATTGTGACTGAAAATACATAGAATCCTTTTCTCGGAAGGGCGATTGTCAATTCGGCGGTCATTGTTTTCGATGTCGTTCCGTTTCGAGACAGGTGCACTTCAGTTAGGCACAGACAGATTGAACGAAGGACTGCGGAGAAACAACTCGTCCAACGCGTCTAACAGATTTAAGCCACTCCCTTTTTCTTTTAGTCCTTATGAAGTGCAATTTATTACCTGAACAACAATCCAATTCATTTCACTTACCCCGTGTGCCAGTTGAGATCACCGTATCTCCTTCGATGCTTTCCATCGAAATAGTGAAATATTGACAAGTGAAACATGGACGAGCAGGATAATACTCGAAGAAGTTCCTGACTCTTCACTCCCCTGAAGTTGAGTATTAATATTTCACCAAAGAAGCTTGGCATGGTCAATGAAATTGCAATTCAGCCAAGTAGAAGAACTGGTATTTGTCATCCAGAAAATGGCAGGTCGGAATCTCTCAGGGCAACTTCATTTTCCGTCTGAAATCCCCACTACCTACTCTATCTCGCAATTATTCGCTCAAATGATACACGACGAAAGATCCTCACGCTGCTGACTTTGCATTGAATGCGGTCCATTTCGAGACAGATATAATATATATTTTTTGAGCCTTTGGTTGGGAAAGAGCCGATTCTATTTTCCTCCTAAATTCAAGATCCTGAATGGAATCACGAATCAAAGGCAAAGAAGAATGACATTCTTTCGATGGGGCAGAAGTGCATCATATGCCCGACAAGTACAGGCAGAATTGAATTGATGAATTTCTATTGTGGAAAAAATATGTCTCCCATGTGATACGTTTTGATCGCATTATATTTTCAAGGCGATAAAAATCATCACATGGAGTAAAGTTTTTTTTTACGACCGAAATGCCTCAATTGTATGTCCTCGATACTATGAGCGAGGCAGTCGAAATACAAGTAATCTCTTGACGGGTGGATTTTTCATTTTTGCGAAATGAGTCAATTAGGACAGAAGCTTTGTTACAGGAGGGGCTTCATTTAGGCGTTTTTGGCAAAAACTCATGCCTTGCTTCGCTTCTCACATCTTTCCATTGTAAATGATGGTGTTTGAGAATCATTCTTCGAGAACGTGCTATCTTTTAAGAAGCAAATAAAAAATTTATTTTATGTGAGTAACGTCTCATGGAAGTGTTCCACACACATTTGAAAGACAGTCAACACTGTCACAACATTTTGTCATACACTAATGTAAAAAAAAACCTGTCAAAATGTTTTATGACCATGTCCTCATTCCACGTAACGAAAATAGACTTATTCCCAAACAAACGTTACAAGAAAGCTATTCATCTCTTTCCCCATGTGATTATATCCATTTTGAAAATGGTCAAATAAAGCTGAGACTTAAACACTTTGACCAACTTCAGTGACTGACACCTGCACTTTCCACACCATGAATCCAGACTTCTAATGCATCATTAAAAAGTGTCTGCTACGCCCTTTCTAACAAAACAAAATTCAAGGTTGGCACTCAATGGGTCACCCAACGTCAGACTTTCTCCACATTGGTCACCTAATAGCTATTCACGTTCCTTCCAGTTTCGTTGGAGGAAGAGTGTGCGCCTAAGCGTCCGTTTGTGGGCTAGGCTCAGGCTTACAATATCAGTCCCCCCCTGAAATGGGCCCCCAGGGCACGTACCCCCAAAGTTGTAATTTTTCCGGAGTCAGCAATGTAAGAGCTATTCGTGTACCAAGTTTCAGCCTCTCATCTTTTCTGGAACATGGTTCAAATTAGCGTCAGTCTGTCCGTGACTAACTGAATAATCGACTACATGACTTGGATTAAATGGTTCATCAGTCCGGTATCGATCTACTCACGTTCTTTCCTACTACTTTCAACAAAAACTAACGCTAATTTATTCATGTTAGACTAATAAAGCCATACAGTATCTTACATAGGAGATTTCAAGGAGAAAATACAATAGTAGAAACAGGCAATTGCAAAACTAGAATTGCAAGCACATGATCAGGATCGATACTGCTGAACATCGAGCGGAAACAAGCATCAAACAAACCAAACTCGTTTCACCAACTGGTTTCAGTTCAGCTCCGCTAGCATTCGTCGGTCTGATTAGGACTGCGCAGGTTGACTAACTGATAGGAAAAGGTGAGAACTCATTCTAATTTTCGAAAGATCGGGCGAAATATTGGTTAGCAATCATGCCAAGAAAAATGCTTTATATTTCGAAGAATGTTTTGGAAGGGCATGGATGTGCAGAAGTTCTGGATGATTTACCACTAAGGATATGATTATTGGTTGAGCTATAGTTTCAACTGGGAGATGGAACCGAAGAGAGGGATTTCCATTGAGAAATTCACCATCTGTGGACAATATCCCGTTGCGAAATTTTGCTTTCGCTGTTTGAACACGTGCGGTTTCTCTCAAGGATGTCGAAAAAACACTCTGGACTTTTCTCGGGGCAGTAATTTCTCAGTGGAGAAGCAATGCAGACTGGTGCAAGACGGATACTACTTTTATTATTGATCCCCCTTGTTCTGGTTCAGCCTCAGACATGGGAGAGGCATGAAACCTTGGATCGAGATGGGATTGTGAATTTATTCTGGACTCCGGATTTGGAGAATGGGGTGATAACATTCGAGCTACACGTGAAGACTCAGGGATGGGCCGGATTGGGCTTCTCGGCCAATGGTGCCATGCCTGGATCTGACATTGTCGTCGGATGGGTCAAGGATGGACAGAGCTACTTCTCGGTAACGACATGAAAGATCATGAGTCCCAATCCTTCGTATATCATAATACCTTGTAACACAGTACGACGTATCTATTTACGTATCTTCTTCTCATCAGCTTTTCATGGATCAATTTAGGTTTAAAGCTTAGGTAAACCAATATTTTTAGACAACATCCCTTTTTTTGGACCACAATTGGCCATTAATGAAACCAGCAATACTTTTCTGTTCTCTAATTTATTTTTATTCAGGTTGGACATGGGGAAACTTACCAGTACAGCGCAAACTAATTTCACTTTTCTCCAGTTTTCAAACTTAAAAGTATGAATTAAGGGGCATTGTACCCTTTGCTCTATTTATTTATGTATCACATCTATGTCTTGCTTCATTTGCTTTGCCAGGACCGACACGCAGTAGGAAACGAGCTGCCTTTGGTGGACGAGCGTCAAGACTACGAACTCCTCTTCGCATCAGAGGACGAAGAAGGGTTGACCCTAAGATTTAAACGTCCCATCGACACCTGCGATGAGGATGACTTCTACATCACTGTACGTAAAAGGCCAAGAAGAAGGCTCATTATTCCTCATTTTTTAGTAGATGCTCTTAAAGTCGTGTCGCACTAAAATAAAAATAAAAATAATCTGAGATTCATCAGCTTCTTATTGTAGATCTGATTTCTTTGCTTTCCAGGAAATTTTCCTGCTCTCCGTTGTAATATGATAGAACGACTTATATGCAGTATCCAACAATAGGAAGGATTGGTCATGATGTCACATTGTCAAAATTATTGGGACAAAGGATTATATGACAAGGAACTACCATTCCAGGTTCAAACTCCATCAGCTCCAATCCGCGCGCTATATAAGCAAACGCTGCCTGTAACAGATTGCAGACGATCGCAATAGACTTTTAGACAAAAGTAATGCCCTCTACTTCTTGAGCTCTAGGACAATCCGTTATCGGTGGAGGGAGGCTTGTCCTAATACTTTTGGCAATATCATGGGAGTCATTGTTTGCTTTCAAGGAATTTGAAATAGACCTCTAACTCCAATAAATATCGAAGAACAAATTTTCTTGAATATCCTGCCTCACAATAGATCCTTAGGGGTAACTTCAGACACAAATTAGGGTAATTTATTTACGGTTCACACCTCCACTGGGTGTGCCAATAAGGATAGGCTTTTTTTCTTACACAGATATCGCCTCCTGTCTCAAGGGGGCAACATCTATGTAAAAGGCATCCCAGTGAGCACACTCACTTTGGGCCAACTTAGGGACTTTTTTGGATTCCCACATATGCGGTGTGGGCCCAACATTCGTTCCTGACGTTGGGCCCCTCCAGGCTTGTCCTTCAGTCCTACTTATGGACGAAGTTGAAAGTCTACTTTGTGGACCTTCAGCATGACTTTCAGGCGCTTAGTAGAGGCCTGGAAAAAGCGTCCATATTTGTGCATCATTGTTCCACTCCCTCACCGCGTACCTCCATGCCCTCCTTGATTGACTTCTACGGGAATTTCAACTTCCAAATGGGATTAGAATCCGATTGTGAATTGATGCCACACACATCTGGTTCTTTTCCCACTCTGGAAGTGGTGATCATGTGCAACCTATTGAGTGGTTTCTTCTTCTATCACCTGGATCTACTGTATATCCTACGAAGGGGGTCCAGCCTTTACTCCGTGATGAAATTATCCCCTCCCTATTGAGTCAGGCTCCGATTTTAATAATGCATCCTCTAGAATTACCAGTAGTCTCCCTGGACCGTTCAACCTGTTTAATCAAATGCTGAGGACTTGCGCTACGTTGTTTGTGGGAAAATATTCCGTACAGCTTGAAAGTACAGGGGCTTTTATAACGAGTGATTTGCAATACCGCTGAAGAATCGTATATTTGTGGGACTTCCCAGGCAATTGTGGGAACCTTCTTTTGTTTTGCAAATTACAGATACATGACTCACCCACAGATAGGACAAATGTTTGCAGCTGCGCTAGAGTCGAAATGGACAAACATTGGCAGCCTATTGCAATAACGGCCATAATTTCCAACATGATACAAAAAAATTACAAACTTGGAATTTCCACAGTCTGCTTCAAAAAACGTCAAGCAAGACGCGTTTTTCTCTTTGCGCCACCCGATATTAGGCAGAAACTTCGGTTGTTGTCCCTGTTTACTCCCCAGTCTACTCTAAACATATCACCAATAAGTAGAAACAAAGAGGGAAATAAACAGCAAAGTAGTCTGGAAAATTATGACGAGTAAAATTGTCTTTTTATGTTATATTGGTCCAGTTCAGTTTAGAATATCTGCCGGTAGAAATATGATAGAACTTTGTCCTATATGGCCTACACGTCGCACGCCACTTTTTTCCTAGTCCGACACTAGCATGAATGAAGATATTCATGCGCGGTTCTTCATGCACAGAGTGACACGTGGAGTGTGATCTACGCATTTGGTGAGACTGATCCAGACGAGGAAGATCCATTCTACCACGGGCGAGACAATCGTGGTGTGAAATCCGTCAATCTCCTCGACCCACAAAATGGTACTACTTCGTATATTCAATGACGAGTCGTTCCTTTTATGGCGGACCAGTATACAGAATTTTCCATCCATTTGACAATGCCAGGGGATATACCAGATGAGCCTGGAGTGAAGGAATGGGAATTGAGAAATGACATCATCATCCCTCCCATCGATACCACCTATTGGTGCAGTGTATTCAAAGCCCCCCCAGTCGACAGAAAGCATCACATCATTGGGGTAACTGGGAAAAAAAAAGAGTAAAGCTTATTTTAATCCTGTGAAATCATGATGCATCACATCCAAGTCATTCCTTGTTACAGTACCAACCGTGGATAATGGAAGGGAACGAAGCGTACCTGCACCATTTCGTGGTAGCTACGTGCACGGTGAACGAGGACGAAGAAACAACCTTCGAGCAGTTCATGCAAGATTATCCCCACGGTGTATCTTGCTTTGATTATAGCATCAATCTCCCCATTCAGAAATGCCAGAATGTCCTCATGGCATGGGCCGTCGGTGGAGTGGTAACGTTCTCCATTCACCTTTCCTTAACTTTGGTTGCTTTCTTTCCTGCTCAACTATTTCGACAAAGCTGATGCGAGCTGGAACTAAAGAAACGTCTTGAAGGGTCTTCCTTTGGAATATTTGACCAATGAATTCTTAAAACGAACTGCGTCTACTAATTAGCCCGTGAGAGTGAAGACTCTCATCTCATCAATGAATTGCAAAATCTAAGCGACCTCTTAAAATTAGTTATCGTCAACTTCGTGTCAGGACCTCTCGGGCAGTTTATGAAAACGACTGAACAGCCTGACCCATAATGATATCGAATAAAAGACCAGCTGTTCCCCCAGAAAAAGAATATCTGAACACTTATATTCTGGATATTTATGGTCATATGGAAGAGGCGGACCCCTCGCTATATTTTTCTGCCGAATGATTCGGAGCAACGCAAAATTACTTGAGCAACAATGAATTTTCGATGAAGCGTGCGTCGAAAAAATGTGTCAAATTAAGATATGCAACGTGTACCCTCGTACTAACTCAAACCCAACTGAGATTCAAAAATGGTTAGTTCTCTCCCGAATTACCAAAGTTGCTGCTGAGAAACGTTCATTTGAAATGAGACATCCAAAAGGAGTATGACTGAGACTAAGTAGAAAAACGAAATTTGAACTCCGGGGACTAAGGGCAGAGCAAACTTCATGAAAAGCCTATGTAAACTGAAAAGAAAAACATATTGTAGTTTTTTGTGCCATAGACAATCACCGCGAAAATCAAGTAAATCTAATGCGTTTGATTTTTGTGCAACACATTAACAATAATGGGATCTTCATCATATGCATAAAAAATTGTCATATATTCTTTTATTGCAGTATTATGAGGCCGGTGGACGGGGCTCTTTCTTTTTTTAAGCAATCGGGTAAAATTGACGCCCTGACAGTGTTAAAGATATGTGAAAGTGTTCTCCCTTCGTTATACCGTGACCTCGCACAAATTTTTGATATGAAATTGTACTTAAATGTTTTTTCATTTCTTCGCATTCTGGCATATTTAAGCGAAATTCCTTTCCTCTTTGTACATGTACACTGTTTTTCTCGTGAAAAGTTGGAGACATTATGAAAGTTCAGAAAAAAATGCGGCTACACGCTATAAGTACAAAAATTATTTTTTAGCAACAATTGTTGGGAATTTCCTTTCCTGGCCCCTGTCTCGATAAAAAAAAAACTGTACTAAAACTTTACTGACTTCTTATGATGTCCATATATTTTCTTTCACAGCGAGGATGCATTCTTTAGTAACACATCTTGATTTCAGGGAGAAAATTATCCAGAGCAGACAGGTTTCCCCCTTAAACCAACCTCAGAAGGGGCCACGTATTACCGATTGGAGGTGCATTACGACAACCCCATGCTCGTCGACGGGATCTACGACGATTCCGGCCTCACAATTTACTACACGGATAATCTCCGGACCTACGACATGGACACCTTGGTGTTCGGCCATAATGTCGTCTACACCCAGGTAAATTTAATAACTGCAAGAGAAGGTCCGAGGGTCACTCAATAAGTTATCTACCTGAATAAGAAAGAAAAATAAGAGGGGAAAAATAACACTTTATCT
>CAJPEV010001976.1:40909-53232 GCA_905338385.1 Darwinula stevensoni
ATGCTTTTCCTTTGCATCCATTTCCACAAATGTACGTAATACTACCTTAAACACATTGTTACAATTTGCGCGTGAACATCAACGTGTCTCGTGAAGGCATAAATTGAATGGGATAGAATTATTTTGCCCTAGATTTCCTATTTATTTTACCATCGCGACCTTGCGCCATGATAGCAATATATGAGCAATAAATACAATTTGTATTTAGAATGCTCTGTTGTGGCCTTAGGTATCCAAATTAACAAACTGGGCAATCAGGGATAGATGAGATAAAGATATACCGAGGAGGTGTGAATGCAGCAGTCCAGAGAAAATATGAATGCCCTCATATTCAGGTAGATAACTTATTGAGTGGCCCTCGTATGTAACAACTTTCTCTCGTGTGTGGAATGAAAAATGTACCTTTTCCACGCATTAGGGGGATGCAGTTTCAGCACTGCTCAAATGATATCTCTTCTTTGAGACCATTAAGAATGGTTTTTATACCCCGTCCTATTCGTAGTACCTTACCTAATTTCACATGAAAGAAGAACGCGCTATGTAAAGAAAATCATGCTGTGCTTCTACAATCCCATTGTATACACAAAACATCTAAAAACCGCAAAGCCATTCATCGCACCTCAAAGTATTGATAACTTCAACGAAAACCGTGAGAGCAGAAATGACAGTAACACGAAACGAGGATTACGATTAAGGGGCGAATCGACGACGGTGGTTGAGCCCCACCGCGCCTGTTTCTTATTGCTTGACTAACAACTACTGTAATGCATTTCATTGCTTTAAGTTGGCAACCCCGATGAGACGGAGTCTGAGGCAATATTCTGAGAGACGATGGCACATTTTGATTCCAGTTTTCCCAGGCCAAGATGAGAAGTTCTTTCCTCCCACCTTTAAAAGTATATTCCACAGAGAATGTCCACGAAAACGGATAACCAAAGACCTCTTACACTGCGTTTCCTGCGTTTCATGCATTCACACGCATGAACACGTGCGTTTGCACATTCGCGTTGGAAGGGGATGCACACGAATCCTCGCGCATCCATGGGCGCGTTCTAGGATGGAAAAGCAATGTTTGCCCGCACGAAAAATGACAGTGTTGGCATTCGAGATTTAATGGGACCCGATACAAAACGGAAGCCTTGCATTTCTTCTTTACGTGCGAATTCCTAGGGGCATTCGTGCACAGGCGCAATTCCTTGCGCTTGAGCGCATGCGGAGGCTTGCACACAGGCATTTCGCGTGTGAAGGTCAGTGTAAAACGGATTTTAGCTCGATTTGCGCACTTGGGTGACGGTTTCACCCTCCATCTGTTCCTTTTCTGCATGTAGCAATTTCACACTGGATCAACTAATGGCATTGAAGCTAGTACGTGCCCTTCCAAGCAACTACCTTCGTGTTGCGCTTATTATACGATCAATGGCAGTATCCCTACATTTCCAACCTGAGTGCTTTCGCTGAGATAGGACTGGATCCCACACCCAATCTCGTCTTGTTCTTCCAGCTTGTCCCACCTGGATTGAACAATTTCATGACCGTGGGACACTGTCCTGCGGAATGCACGGAGATGCTTCCTCCTGAGGGCATTCATATTTTCTCTGGACTGCTGCATTCACACCTCCTCGGTATATCTTTATCTCATCTATCCCTGATTGCCCAGTTTGTTAATTTGGATACCTAAGGCCACAACAGAGCATTCTAAATACAAATTGTATTTATTGCTCATATATTGCTATCATGGCGCAAGGTCGCGATGGTAAAATAAATAGGAAATCTAGGGCAAAATAATTCTATCCCATTCAATTTATGCCTTCACGAGACACGTTGATGTTCACGCGCAAATTGTAACAATGTGTTTAAGGTAGTATTACGTACATTTGTGGAAATGGATGCAAAGGAAAAGCATAAAATTGTATATTGCCCACTACTTCTCCTGCTAAAATTTCTTCATACCAAGCGTAGGCCTATATCGCACGCGAATCGGATGAATTAGCATTATACCTGGTCATTCCAATATATGTTCGAAATGTTCCATTCATTCTGGGTACTCTGTGCAGGACGGAACAATCGATACCCAGAATTCTCGCGCACATTTCTAGCGTAACTGCAAGGAAAACCCACTGAGCGGTTGTCTCAAGTGTTCTCACTCTTTGTGGGCTGCCATGCACAAAATGCGCATTTTGCTCCGATTTCAATGGGTCCACCGTCACCGTAAACAATACGGACTAAATTTTGTGTTGGACTAATTGGAAGGTATATGTAAATATACTTAATAGAATGTACTTAAGAGAAGACTTGCAAATATTGACAAGATCTTGCAGGGAATAAATTTACTTGTATTATTATGGAGTGGATTCAGGTTATCGTTTTGTATTTTCATTCCGTGACTTCAACGACTGGGATAGCACAATTAAGGTATTCGCTACGATTTCTTAAGATGTTGACATCCAACAACTAGAGGCCATCTGCTCTTCGCAATATTGAGATATTTGAATACGACAGGGAGGAAGATGAGAGCACGAATTTTCAGAGACGGTCAAGAACTTCCCTGGATCCTCCACGACGAACACTACGACTTCGACTACCAGCAGAGCCGCGTCCTAAGAGAGGAGTTTATACTTCTTCCCGGCGATCACGTAACCATCGGTATGATATACTCTTTGGGGCTCTAATCTGAAAACTATCCCATACACCCTTCAAGTGACTTCATAGTCACCCTATTGGCTCCGTACTCGTATGAGATGTCCTCAATATTTAATTTCTTCCTCACTTTTTCTGTGGAAAAAGACCGACCCTTAGAGGCTTTGACGTGCGGTCGTCAAAGAGAAGTAAAAATTAGAAAGGGCAATCAATGGCATCTTCTCCGGTTGATTGAAAGTGCTAAAGCTGAAGCTGGATATAGTCACTTCAGCCTAATGCTATTCCCGAAAGAATTGGCCTAAGATAATATTCACATTTACTTCTCTCACATGAATGAGAATCACCGAAAATCCTCATGGAAATGCAATGAAAGAGAAGAGTGCTCCTAACTGCCATCAGCATAAAAGTTTAATCCGTTTAATCCAGAATGCGAGTTGTCTTCCTCGGAACGAGAGGACGTGACCGTCGGAGGGCTGAAAACCCATGACGAAATGTGCGAATTTTTCGTCATGTATTACCCTCGAGTGGAAGAGATGAACGTATGCCACACGAACGTAGATTTTCAGCGCTTCCACGCCACATTTCAGCTTGGCAGTGTCCACATGAACTGGTGAGTTATTTTTTATTCGGTTTCATTGAATTAAAAAAAAAACACTGAAATGAAAATTGATAATTTTTTAAACACTTACTGTATATGCGGTCAGCTACCCAATTCCTTTTTAAATTTTACTTTCCGTCCTTATTTTACATTGGAGTTTCTTCTCTGTCTCTTTTTCAAGAAAATGTACCAATTAGAATACTTTCATGGCATTTTAAATCATCATTACCTTGTGAACCTCCTGGATTTCGTTCCAAGCCTCAAACTCGGGAAGGAGAAAAAACTTCCATTTTCCTTATCCCACTTCTTCCCAGCTGTCTTATGAAGGACACTAGCTTCAATGAGAAAAAAAAATGTATTAAAACCTTTCCTGAATTACAGACATTTACGTCATATAGAAGAGAAAATGATTCCTATATTCCTACCACCAACGGTGACAGTGGGCCAACTCATTGGCACTAAGAGCCACTGTGTAATTTTTGTTTGTGTTGAATTCAGAAGTTGGATTCAGAACCTCAAGAAAATATTTTCATTGCTTTCATTGAAATCAAGTTCAAGATGGAACAAATGGCAATGTATTTTCCGTATTTATTTAAAATCACGGAAGCAAATGCTTGGATTGGTCTAGACACTAGATATCCAGTTGTTGATTACTTCTTATTTATATTTAATTATACATGTATGTATGAAAGTCAGCTGCCATGGCAGGCCTAAATTTCACCTACTCTTTCAACGGCTTGCCATATCAAGAAAAATCAAACTTAATGCATGAAAACAGGGGCTTTCTCGCCATTAACAGAAGAACCAGGCCAATCCGTGAGTGATACAATTACTCACAGCGCCTCGTCAGGTCACGTCACGTAAAAGCAGAATGAGCGGATCGAAAAACGGAACATTCAATTATTTGAATGAACAGGATTAAAAATGAAACCTGGTCTGTCGAAATAAACCGATAAGTATTGGCGAGGAACGAGTGTAATGTAATAATATGTTCATAAGTTCACCTAAGCATCAGCATGAATCATTAGGACGAAATGATTCTTAACCCATGAAAAACAAGACAGGAATTATATTTCTCTGCTCGAAAGGGAATCACTCGATTGGGAAGTGGAGCCGACGAACCAGACCATTCAAGAATACTTCAGAGATTTCGATTGGGAGAACTTCGACCTGGAAGCCTATCAAGAAGCGGTTCGATTCGATCCACAGCCAGGAATTTGCGGACGAATAACCGACCTTCTCGTATGCATTCCTTGCTTTCTGATTGCTGCACGGTGCATGCTCGCCTGCTCACGAGTGGATGAATCCGTTTCCCGCAGGAAGTGAAGGACGTGACATTCCCAGAATACGAGAGCGAATACCAACCTCCGCCGAGACAGTGCCCCTTGGGGAGTCCCCACCATTGAGCTGTCGTTTTCACTTCAAGAAGAATGAAAATACATTGATTCCGCTTTTCGAAAGGGCGGTTGTAGAGTCGGCCGTCTTTGCTTTGGGAATGGTTCCGTTTCGAGGTTTGGTGCACTCGGGCACATATAAAAGGGGAAATTCCAGGGAAATAATTCGTCCAACATCCAACGCAGGATGCCGAAATTGCTCGGGATTGGGGGGTATCTTTAGGCATGTAAAGTATTGATGACAAGGACCCTTTTTTGATCATAAAAGTGCCGAAACCTAATCTTTATTGAAACCGAATGAAAATATGAGACTAAATTTAAGTAGGGCTGTACCCATTGCTACTTTTGCCCGATGAGCCGACAGCCGATTTTGATCACATACCCATCAGCAGGTGCTGATGCCAACTATAACATGTAGAAAAAGAGCTAAAATCCATAATATCAGGTTCTACCCTAGTAGCACAAAACATTGAAACAACATTGATACAAGGGTAACGTAAACAGGCCAATTATGAAGCCATGCTCTACTTTTTTTTAGGACCGTTACGATGGCCTTTGGAAACCATAGATATTGATACATTGAGCTGAACTGCAGATGGTATATCGATAGACCACGTTGGTAGGAGCGAGGGGGGCATTCAGTCATCTCAAGTCTCGATTGGGAAGAGGTTCCACTTCCGTCATTTCTTGTCGCGATCGAGACGTGGACCTCTTTCTATCCATCAGCTCTCGTGCGTGATCGTGATGGGGACCATCGCGATGGCGAAAAAAAGCGATTTCATCGCGTGAATCAAGCAAAGAATTGAAAATCCATCCAGGCTTGGCAGCTCCTTTGAGATCGTCGCGGGAGCAGGGTCTAACACATTGGTCACGGCCTTTCGGATGTCGAATCAAGACATTCTCATAATTTCTCAGGAACTCGTGCGAGGTCGATCTTGCCATCTTTGGGGGAGGGGGGGGGGGTGGGTCGTCGGTTGTTTCCCAATGATCGTGTCGCTGCGGAGCATTTCGTCATTTTCGAGACGGTCACAAGGTCGTCCACGACGATCCACGCAGTGGTCGTCCATTTACATGCAGGAGTGAGGAAAACATCCACGAAAAGCGGATCCTTTTGTTTGCGGTGATCGACGAAGGATAAACGCAGAGCTTTTTTTTGGCGTCTGGTTCCGATGTGCAATTTGTGTGCCAATCTTCTGAGATTTGCGAATTGCCATCGGGGAGAGGAAATGAGATGGTATTTTTACAGCTCTGGCCTTTAATTCCAATTTCTTTCCGAATTCTCTATCGCCATGACCTCTACTCTTTGTCCTTCCCCCACTCCTAAAATGGGCTCAAGGTCAAAGAAAGGAAGAGGGAGAAAGGCAGGAGATGCGATCAGACGTATGGGTCGGCGTGTGCAAGGATAAGGAACATTTTATCGGCGTTCGATCGGTTTCCGATCTGCATCTGCATCTTACGATTTTTTTTTTTTTTACATTTTGCTTGCCCGGATGGCGAGAGATGCCTTATGGGATAAGGGATCGGGACAAAGGGGCCCAACCCGCGACACCGTCGCTTATCAGATTCTCACCCCAAGATTCAAACCACAAGCCCAACCAAAAAAAAAAATAAAAATCAGACCTGGGATGCAATGCAATACGATGTACAATTCGATCCAGCTCCTTAGGATCCCAAAAGTAACATCTCTTTCCACACCCATGCAATAATTCGTCGCAAACTCATGCCAAACCTTGGACGTTGCATGCATATACGGAAACCTTTTACTCTCTTTTTTTTTTACCTTTTACATATCCTGCAAGGTATGATAGTGCCGGAAATCGAGACAGGGAAGCAGAGCTTGTTCGACATCGTTCACGCAATAAGGAGACGTGCGCCTTCTCACACGAGAAGCAAGAGAGCAAGCCGAATTCGGTCGAGGGTGAAGTAAAAACTGAAGTCCGCAGCCGATTCGATAAATATGTGGACGGGCGAAGTACTAGTCCTCTTCTTCGGCTGGGAAGTACTAGTCCTCGCTGGGACGTGGGAGAGACACGAGGCCTTGGATCGAGATGGGATCGTGAATTTGTTCTGGACTCCGGATTTGGAGAATGGGGTGATCACGTTCGAGCTGCATGCGAGGACTCGGGGATGGGTCGGATTGGGATTCTCGGCCAACGGTGCCATGGACGGATCCGACGTCGTCGTTGGGTGGATCAAGGATGGACAGACTTTCTTCACGGTAGGGATGCCTTTTTTTTTGCATGGTTTCACCATGTGCAGTCATTTTAGTGTTTTCGGCCGTTCTTTTCGTGTGCTTTTGTTCCTGGATACGTTTATTGAGGAAAATGGGCGAATTCGAAATCTCTGAACTACGGTAGAAATCTCCACCGGATCGTCTTCGACCCCGAAAGCTGCAACAGCGTCGAAATTCTCATTACATCCGCGGCGAAACGCGTTCACTCGCATCCCCCTCTCGTTTTTCGAGACCGTTTTTCACCCGGATCGCACGGATCCCCTCAGGATTTCTCCGATGGATAATCCCTCACGCCAGGGATTTTCCTTACTTTGCCAGGACCGACACGCAGAAGGGAATCAGCCTCTGGTGGACGGGAGCCAGGACTACGAACTCCTCTTCGCGTCTGAGGACGAAGACGGACTGACCCTGCGATTCAAGCGTCGCGTCGACACCTGCGACGAAGACGACTTCTACATCACGGTATGTTCACGCCGAAAATTAGTAATTAAATTAGTAATTAACAAAAATTTGTAGAATTTTTTTACTTACATTTCAAGCGCAAAACTAGATATTTGAGCGGCAACAAGGATTCCTCGGAGAGGCGCGTGGCGTGTGTAAAAAATGTCGGACTGGTGTCGTTCATACAGACCGAATTTACAAACGCATTTATTGGAAATTATTGGAAATGCATTGATTGTTAGCCAGGCGGAGAAAAGTTTCTCTGAAGTTGGAGATTCATAAACCGACCTGATGCACGAAAGATACCAGGCGTGACGACGGTAGGCGTCGACGAAAATTAATGATTACCCATTCCCTACGAGCAAATAAGGCAGGGATGGACGACACGCCTCGGGCATTGGGCGTCAGGTATTCGGTGCTAGGTGTTAGGATCTGCAAGGTGGTAAGGGTAAAAGGATCGACAAGGAGATTTTCTCGATTTCGTTTCGTGCCATCTAAAGCACTTGTTGGATGAAGTCTTCGCTTAACAGCGATTTTGCATCCGGGATTCCTAAGCTGAAGGAGACCATATTCGGAGTGTCTCCAGAAGGACTCGGGATGAGAAATTATTCCCTTAAAATTGCATACAACTTTAAGTTATTGTAGTTTTTCTCTTTCAGAATATTTTTTTTCATTTTATTGTTATTTTGAGATAATATATAATTTGGAGATAATAATATAAAAATAATATATGAAATAAAAGGTTATAAATTTACCTTCAATTGGGAGTGATAAAATGAAGCAAGAACCATACGTAAGTTCTCTCTCACGCGCACAGAGTGACACGTGCAGCCTGATATACGCGTACGGGGAGACGGATCCGGACGGGGAAGATCCCTTCTACCACGGGCGGGACCGTTGCGGCGTGAAGTCCGCGAATCTCCTCGACCCGCAAATCGGTGCGGATTCGCTTCGATTCCGTTTACGATCGCCCGACTGAGGACTTTTAACCGTTTTCCCGACGACAGAGGACGCACCGCACGAGCCAGACGTGAAAGAGTGAGAGCTGAGGAACGACATCGTCATCCCGCCCTCGCCCACCACCTACTGGTGCAGCCTGTTCGAGGCACCAGCCATCGACGCCAAGCAGCACGTCATCGGGGTAACCGAGACGTCCCTCGCCTCCCTCGCCCTCGAGCCTCCCCCACCGCCCACCGTTCCTTCGAATCCCGCAGTACCGCTCTCGAGTCACGAAGGGGAACGAGGCGTACGTGCACCATCTGGTGGTGAGTCTGTGCAAGACGAACGAGAGCGACGCGGAGCGCTTCGAGCAGTTCCTGCGGGACCATCCCCGTGGTGCCTCCTGTCACCGCCCGGAAGTGGATCTCCTCGTCGGGAATTGCCAGGGCGTCCTCATGGGCTGGGCCGTCGGCGGAGTGGTGACGTTTCTCTTCCTTGCTCGCTTGCGGTTCCAATGGTCGACCTTGCATCGTGTATTGTCAAGTATCGACAGGCTCGCCGTTGTAGGTCGCTGTCTTTCGTCTGAATCGCTTGGATGGAGCAGTTTCGAACCGGATAGGCGGGACGACCTCGATTGCTGACTGAGAGCGATCGGATTCTTCCAAAGGCTAAATCGAATTGCGAACTTTTATCGCGTTTATCAGGTCGTCCATCTCCTTGCCGCTTTTCTCTTTCATTTTTTTTTTGGGGGGGGGGGGGAACAACCTTTGTGCTGCGATCCATGCCTCGACCTATAACGCAAGTCTGTCACCGAAACACGATACGCCTTTCCGATTGGTCAAAACGGCATGCAAGGACGCGTCCACATTGTACCTATGCACTGCCGGCCGGGCCGACGCATGAGCGTGGCCTCGGCCTTTCAATTCGTTCTACATTTTCCCGGTTTCATCCCAAAAAAACAAACAATATGCCTCATGCGAATACGCCGATTCCAGGGAGCAAATTTCCCAAAGCAAGCCGGCTACCCCCTCCGACCAGCCTCGGAGGGCCCGACGTACTACCGGATGCAGATGCATTACGACAACCCGCAGCTGGTCGACGGGATCCGCGACGGCTCCGGCCTCACGGTCTATTACACGAGCAGGCTCCGTGCCTACGACATGGGCACCATCGTCTTCGGGCACGAGGTCATCTACACGCAGGTGAGCATGCAGCGAAGAAAAAACTCCTCTCAAAAATGCGATTGCCCCCGGGTGGCTATCTGGATTAATAGGCACGAAACCGATGTGAATTTCTATGACAATTTTTGCTCTAATGAAGGCTGAAAAATCGGGCTTAGATGGATTCTGAGGCGAATTTCGAATATCGATTTCTACTGACCCAAGGGGAAAAAAAATTATTGGTAGTTGCTCCATTTGTTAGGACTCAAATATAGGGAAAGAGTTGCAGAAATATTGGCGGGGGGATTGTTTCTTCTTCGATGTTGGTGACAACGGGACCCTTGACCCTTGACCATTGACCCTTGAATGAATGGCCTTAATTGATAGGACGAGATCGATAAATTCGTCGAGTAGGGGAGGGGGAAGACTCTTCCCCACGTCCGACCATAAGAAACACCATCGCGTATATGACAGAAGAAGCTGTTTCATTAGCAGCGATATTCAGCATTTGGCCAAATTGCATCCTGTTGACTTCAATCTATAGCTCGTCCCACACGGATTGAGCCACTTCATGACCGTGGGACACTGTTCAGCGGAATGCACGAAGAAGTTCCTCCCTCCTGAGGGGATTCGCATCTTCGCCGGACTCCTGCATTCCCACCTCCTCGGTACGCCTCTACCTCTTCGCTTGCTGAGATGGTATGGTTAGCGGCTTGCAGGGGTGGCCGAGAGATGGCTCTGCTTGGCCGGTGGTGGTTTCCGTCGACTCGATGTAAAGATGAGTTTAGTTCAGCAGGCATTTTCACTCGTAATCATGAGCGAATCAATCGAGCAATTTTAAGAATCTAGATGGAACATTTTACTCGCAGTTCATTCGTAATGACAGCGTTGGTGTCGAAATAGGATTAGGATTAGGATTAGAATGAAGTCGCACCTTCTATAAAACAAATGCTTAAAAAAATTAGGGCCTATTTCTTATCCTCGTGTTCTGAGGAAACTGCAGGCCGGGCTGGTTCAAAATTAGATTTTGAGAGACATGGAAAAAGATGCAAATTGGAGATGCAAATTCACGTGATTAAGCATTCGAAAACGAAGTCCAGAAATGGCGGGCTAGGAGCCTACGTCCCGTTTAACGAGCGCACATCTCAACGCGTTAATGAGAAGTTTGAACTTCCACGCAGGGAGGAAGATGAAAGCCCGCGTGTTCAGAGACGGGAAGGAACTTCCCTGGATCCTCCACGACGATCACTACGACTTCGACTACCAGCAGAGCCGCATCCTAAGAGAGGAGTTCAACCTTCTTCCCGGCGATCACGTCACCGTCGGTATGCTGCCTCGGTCCACGCTGCTGCGTCGTGGGGAAGGCCGCGGCGTCTCCGGCCCTTATGGGTCATCCACGGCGCATCATGCTGACCCCATATGACGTCATTTTAGCCGATACGAGTTCAGATCTGGCTCAAATCTCAGGCCTGAAGTCTCAGGCTCTGTCTACATACGTATTCTACCGCGTCACAAATGGGAGATAAAACCATGGCCGCGACAGGCAGAGAAGGCATAACTCAGAAGCTTTTACCTAAAACAGGGTGGATAATCCTTGAAGGCAAGGTGGCGCAGCTGCCGAACGGGAGCGAACACGGTCTATAAGTTGTCGATGAAATTCCCGATGATTGATTTAATTCCTGCATCTTCTACGGTCACTCAAACACCATAGAAGACGCATAAACATCCGACATTTTTACATGAAATATATTTTAAGTTTCTTCAGCCGACACGTCCATTAAAGCGAAGAGAACCAATCACCATCCATAATTTTTCGTCCTCACGCCCCAGAATGCGAACTGGACTCCTCGGCCCGGGACAACGCGACCCTCGGCGGACTGACGACCCACGACGAAATGTGCGAGTTCTTCGTCACGTATTACCCCAGGGTGGAGGGCATGAACCTCTGCCTCTCGGCCGTGGGATACGAGTACGTCCACGCGACCTTTGACCTCGGCGATATCCGACTCGACCCGTGAGTTCTCGTTCCGGATTCGCGGAATTTTGAAAAAAAGGAACAGAGCTGATCGCAAGGCGAGCGGCCGATTTGGTCTTTAAGTGTACAGGGTGTTTCAAAAGTTCGTACTCGTGGGTATTTTGAATTAATTAAATTTCTCAATGAATGAGTGCACCAAAATTAGTACAGAAGTACTAATAAATATTCAAAGGGGGTTATGTGCCAGGATTGATATCTGTATGCAAGTTCATGGCATGCAATTCGAACATCTAATTAAATAAAGGTAAATTAGGAAATCTGCCTGTGAGTCTGGACTTTTGAAACACCCTGTATATGCTATTAAGTAAACCGGTGAAGGAAGATGGCGTGCATACAATTTTAAAGCGCTATTCAGCTCACGCTGATTTTTAAATTTTTTTATTTAAATGTTTTCTTTCCGAAACTGAGACCGAGCATCGATGAAAGTGCTATTTCCATCGCGCCCCTCTTGTTTACATAGTTCAGGAGAGAATTCCGGGTAAAGCGGTCTATGGACATGAGTTGAAATCCGAACGGTGTGACTTGTTTTGCTTTTTCCCTCATTTCTCCGTTCGGCTGCGTCTGGCTCGCGACGAATAATTTACGAAAATTTCGTGTCGCCGATCGTGCGACGCTTACTGCGTGACCCGTAACGATAACGGTAACGATTCACTGAAATATCCGTTTTTAGTCCGCTCTCGAGTGAAACTCGGAGGTAAATGCATTTTCCACGGCTTTGCCTTTCTGCAAACCTTCACCCGAAAAGCTTCGCGGTGATTTGTTCGAAGGGAATCCCTGAATTGGGAGGCGGAGGAGACGAACCAGACCCTGCAGGAATACTTGAGGGACTTCGATTGGGAGGATTTCGACGTGGAAGACTATCAGGGCGTGGTTCGGTTCGCGCCTC
>CAJPEV010001977.1:1576-39770 GCA_905338385.1 Darwinula stevensoni
GAGTAGTAATACGACCATTCCTACGATAGTACCATTAGACATCAATATGAACACTATGGTAAGACTGTTGCTGCTGGATCACATGCAAGGAAAATATTCAAATTTGTTCTCGAACTTTTGGGATGACCCTTGCACAAATGTATCTCCATGAAAAGAAATAATGGTGCATAATAACTGGTAATGTCTCTGGACGGAGATTTTTTGAACGACCATCGTATGTATTTGTGAACTTATAACGTCGACATAGCCTGGTTTGCGTTTACGTACCGGGGAGCGGCGAAGTCCGTGTGTCTTCGGGGTGAATGTCACTGGTTACGATACCGAAACGCTACTGAATCCATTCTGCATGAAGTCATACGGGAGGGAATGAGGCCGGATGCTTTCCGAGAAGCGCACAGAAGGCCAGGGGGCAGGCTGGAGCCGCGTGCATCTCGACGGGAAATCGGTTCTTGCTCGGCGGAGATTTTTTTTTTGTCCATTCGTTGGTGAACACATCTGGTTTCCAGGTGGGGATTTTCTGACGGTCGGTTTCTGTGAAATGCGGGGGCCCGTGCGTCGAGATCGATGGCCATCGTGGACGGTCGACCTCGAGGTGATGACACTCAATCCATGGAAACCTTTTGGATGGGCTCATCTGATTTTCAAATGTGAGAGTCAGATCGGTTCATCTGATTTTTCGAATCTGTCCATCACTCTTCGTCTCTCTGCCTCTTTCACCCTCTCTCTCCAACTCGTACGCTTCGCAGTATCTACAAATCCCTTCAAGTGGCCCCTGCTATCATTCCAGTGTCACGTGCCAAAAGTGTGCCGCAGCCGGGAATCAGATATTTCTTTGTGACGAATGACGCCTATACGTCCCTGCGCGACACTGTTTTAACTTGCAACTCCCGGATGCGATATTCACTTTCAAGTAACAAACGGAAATGCCGGAGAGTGATGGTCCCAGTGAAGTCGCAAAGCGTCCACTGCCTTTCCGAGATTTTTTGTTGCGCTGCTGTGAGCTGGAGGATGTGCATAAAAAAATAAACAATAAAAATAGAAAACAAAAAATTTAATTAAAATTTAGATGAAAATGAAAAATGAAAAACAGACAAAAAAGAATAAAAATGATCACCAACATTTTTGCGTAGAACAGAGGTATCTACTGTACAGGGTAACTGTACAGGGTATTCACAAATTATCTATGCAATTTTCGACCCTAATACTTCGAAAGGAATGGTCATAGTAAGGTTTAACAAAAGCTTTAAAAAACATGCAACATTTCAAGTTTTGTTCTGTATGGATACCAGGATCACATTCGTTCCACTGGCGTTTCAGGAATCGCGTACACATGAAAGGCGGATTTTACGGGAGCTAAGGAGGCACAGAGCGTTTTTCGGTTTGAAGATACGTACATGTTCCCTTCCCCAAGTTAAGTAAAGAGTTAAGTTAAGTTTCGTAAAGAGCACAAGGAGCCCCGTCGAGACCATAGGAGGGGGGAGGGGGAGGGTTAGGGACATGGGATATAAAAGTGCAGGGAAGTGGCTGTCCGGTCAGTGCGGACTGAGCGTAGCTCCCTTCGACCGTTCCCGTTTCCCCGTTCCCCTTCAACCGTTTCCTTTTATTCTTGTTTCCGTTTATTCCACTTACTCATCGTGAGAGGGCTGCCTCTTCTCGTTAGTTGATGCAAGGCATCCACTCTTTGTTCATTTGGATAAGATTATTAAGTTGTAATGTGAAAACCAACTCTCCATGGTTTACCTTTCTTCAGCCTCAACCCAACCTCAACCTCAACCTCTCCCCCCCCCCCCCCTCCTGTATGGATCTCAGTAGCGTTAGGCGTAAGCCTAGCCGACAAGCCGACTTCGGGTCAAACCTAGGCCTACCTTTTCCGTCGAAAAGAAACTCAATCATCGGCCAACGGACTAATTAGTCCTATGAGGATTAATCCCTCGTCTTCAAGACACCTCGTTGAGGACGCGTAATGTTCTCCCAATCGCGGGCCTATTCAGTCTCTCATGGCTCATTTAACAGAGGACGTGTAACGTTAGACCGAATGTTTGTCTTTTTCAAGTTTCATGAGCCATTTCAGTGCGGTCGGGGAACATTAGGTCTATCCAGAGTTCCTCGGATCGTCTCGACTCATCCTGACCTTATGACCTTATGACCTTATGACATGAGAAGAAAGTGCCTTTGAAGAGCATGACACACACGCGTGCAGCCATCATGCTAATTTTGGGATGGCCGGATGAGATATCTCCGTTTTACACCGAATGCATCGGCCACTGCAAACCACCGAGTCGATCGCAGCTCATTCCATGAATTCAGCACGATGGTATCTCCTATCTTAAAAAGGAGAAGATGGAGACAACGAAACTAAGATCGAAGAAGTCATGACTCTGGGATAACTAAGGCACGATATCCGGCAACACTCGAGGACGGGACTGGATCCATCTCGCTAAGCCTAAATTAACGGCATCGAATTTCATTTTTTTTTCATGGCGAAATGAGGCACTGGGAGCAAGAAAAACACACTTTTTGTCACTTCCAAGACTATATCTTTCGTTTTCTCTTTCCTCCAAAAATTTCCCAGGAGCGGCTACCCGGGGGGGAGAAGGAAACAAAATGAAATCCACATATTCCGAAAGGGAGATTTCGTGATTTCCGCAACCCTGGGGAGATGGAGCTTCGAATTTGCTGGAGCTGTTTCGTGTTTAAAGAGGAAGAAGTTTGCCGAATTTCGTTCATCTCAGAAAGGACTACGAGACGGTTGAATTTTTTCGCCGGAAGAGGTTGAAGAAACTAAAGGGCGATACCGAAAACCAATTTATTCGCTGACCCTCACGTCGGAATTAAAAAAAAAATGGACGGTTGGATTTTCATCTGCAATTGCACGAGGAAATGATGTCTTTGAGTAAAATCATATTTTTATCGATTCCATGGCGAATCGTCTGGTCTGGTCCGTTGTCTGGTCCGTTGTCTGGTCCGTTGTCTGGTCCGTTGTCTGGTCCGTTGTCTGGTCCGTTCGTCACGGGAAATTGCCGGATGAAATGTTTTCTTTCCAATTTTCCCCTGTTTTGTGCCGACATCTGCTGCTTTGAGAACCGAAAGTTAATTTGAGGTATTATAGAAATTATAATTATAATATCCAATACTTTCTATGAGAGGCTTCCAGTTTCGAATTTCGCATCTTGCTTTCCATAGACGATACTCTGTATAAATGATATATTAATTGTGAATAACATTTAAAAAGACAAGGACATCGTCAAATGGATAAGAATTTTCCTCGAGTGTATCGTACAAGTGGAAAAACTAAAAAAAAAAAGTTATTCTGTAAATTCGGTCGAGCGGGGAGAATCTTGCCCTCGGAAAAGAAGTGATTGCCTCGGAAAAGAAGTGATTGCCTCTTAGCTGTAAGCTTCGCGTTTGGACCGGAACATCAGAGGATATAACATTATACATGAAAAATTTTGAAGACGTTAAAGCGCATCAGAACGCTTATTATGAATCCGGTTTTGTATTCCCTATTGCACTTTAATTAATTTGTTTCCATTCCATTTTAGTTACGGTGAGGACTGGGAGAAGAGGGAAGGAGAAGGAGAAAGATGATGAAAGTATGTTATAAACTTGACGGCTTTATTTCATACTTAACCCCCTTCGAGAACAAATATTTGCGTTCGACGCTTCGAGATGACTTGTGTTAGGATAGAAGGTCGTCATACGCAAACCCATAAACGAGACACGTGCGTCTCGTATCTCATGTGTGGAATTCATTATCATTCAAACATTTATCTCGAAAGCTTACAAATTAAGATTCATTGATTTTTAAATTCGGATTTCCTCTCTTTAATAGAGCCATATACGTCGTTAAAGTTCACGTGGCAAAAGACAGAGCTGATGCGAAGCTGTTTCTGTCGGCAATGACGACTGCCAAAGTGGAGGCGACTCCATCTGCAGATACGCCAAAGTGGAGGCGACACCATCTGCAGATACGCCAAAGTGGAGGCGACACCATCTGCAGACACTCTCGTCGTGAGAGCCGGAGGAGGCGGTCGGCTTCGTAAGGCGACCGTCCGGGAGAAACTTGAGACATTACGGTCGTCTGTGACTCGGAACCAGACGAGCGGATATCGAGAATTGCATCAAGATGGATGCACTCCGCGCAAATTGTGAAGGCCGTTGGTGATATCATTCAGACAAGACTTGCATCCCTGTAAGACTTGCATCCCTGTATTCAAGTATAATCGGAAACAGCCATCTTCCCGTACACGATAGCAGGTTAGCGAGGATAGCGTCCATTGCGAATGAGACGCTATGGCGCGACAGATGTATCCAAAGCCGGATGGACTTCCAAACTTGCATATAAGTTCATCTGTAACGTTCAACCAGATTCCCATGCAGGTTTCTGAAAATGGTCCGTGTAGCTACGGTCGACGCGGAGATTGTCTGGCTGGAGCTTCCCGTCTTTCACGAAGTTGGCAAAAAATTGCATGATTTTGCGACATGACATGACCGTTTGAAATCATTTTTGTCGCTTCTCCTCGTGGAACCATCTCCATCACAAGATCTCTTGCCTCAGAAAGTTATGTTACCATAATACTAATAATATATTAGTTTCTTCCGAGTCCATCGCTCCATGGCAGGGCAGAGGAGCAAATATTGTAAATTGGCATCATGATGGAAATGAGGCAAGAGCTCGTGCTGCCGTCCTATTTCTCTTCCATTGAAATTTAAGTTTAAAGCTGACCATCTTGAGCAAATGTTTTAGGTAAGCCTTCTTCCAATTTATGGCAGCTGAATAAATATCAATCCAAACTCTTTTCGCCCATGTTTTTTAGGTGTTCCCTTCGTCTTTCTCGGAGGAGGAGGCAGCATAACGAGACACTTAAAATGAATTGGAATCCTCGGTCCACTATCAACTTCCGAATCATTTCGAATGATCGATCATGACCTTGGATTGGCAATATCAATTTGAATGAAATTTTAAGACCCTTTTGGCGACATGCCAAAAAGTACACCGCGCACGCAAGAAAGTGAAGGTTGCTACATACAAGGTAGAATAGCTATTGGCGAGGAAGAATTAATATTGGCATGCACTGTGCGCTGCACTGTGATGGCTTCTGCAGAACGCCATTGGATGCAGATGGTGACGATCCGTGCTCAAGAATTCCGGCCTGTTTTTGAGAAATCCAAAAATTCATTGCTCACTCTTGAAATACTTTGCAAAATGTTGTTTCACTGCCTCTTGACATTGAAACCTACCTTCGTTCGTGGATGTTCGATCCATAACCGTACCAATGAAGTGGTGACTATCACTCCTTTCCATGGGAAATTGTACTCACCACATTGCACTCTCTTCACCGTCATTTCATTGTGGAGCTGGCCAAAGTGTTCTTGGAACTATGAAGGCCAACCGATGGCGTTTCATAGTTTCATGGTAATAAGAATAAAACAGGAGGTAAATCAGGTCGGTCTTCGGCGCTCCATTACCTTGGATAGTGATTGATTCATTTATTCTTTGCGAAATGGCAAAAACGAATTTAAAGTACGTCCCCATTGAAATACGTGACATAAGGGGACGAAAGTCTTCATTTATATCAAAATCATTACTTCTATTGTTTCTGGTGTGCCTAACTGGAAACCTTTTCAGGTGTCCCCTTTTGTAAATGTGGAAAATACATTTTGCAATACTTCCCTCCTATAATCTACGCTAATGGGCATATTTCAAAAGTAGGATTTTCCGTGTACTCAGCCATCACATAGGAACTTCCGAGGGAATTTTTGCATTTTCTGTCTCTGTTTCGTTGGATCAAAAAATAATTCAGGAAAATGGGAATTTAATAAAAGTGCCCTGATGGGTTTTAACGAAAATATTTTACCCTTCTGAAATGTAGATTCTGGGAACTCCATTCCACCATGTTTCAGCCTTATATGTTTCCCCTTTTCGCTGGTGAAAAAACATGTTTAGAAAAGCTGACGCACCCAAAAGCAATGCCAAGAGGGGATGCACCACGGAAGCTGAATACTCCCTCAACTCTATAATAATAATATCCTGTCACTTATACGTGTGTCTAGTTTCACCTTTCCATTTCTGTCCCATTCGCCACGAAAAAATTATTTTTTAAAACATCGCACCTTGAATCAATTATCCCAGGAAATGTATCGAGACTTAACATTTTCCTTTAACTCCTTGTCTCAGTAGTCACATTCTTGTAAAGCTTTAGCTTTTCATGTTCATCATTTTAACTGAAGCAAAAGAAAATTGAAAACATCTCCCTTTGAATTTTGTGCCCCTGTGGCATTTGCTTCCATAGTCTGAATTTTTCTGCACGCTGCATCCGAATAGGTAGTTATGTACCAAGTTTAATCTGTCCACACCAGCTCAATACGCCAGGGCAAACAAAAATTATGTGTAAACGTCGGCCCCTGAAAATATGCCCCTACAGGGAAATAAAATAAAATATCTTAAATGTTACAGTTTTCCTGAACTCATCGTCTCGGTCCATGCCAAGTTTCAGCTTTTCTTGTCTCTCTGTTTTACTGGGACAAATAAATGTTACGGATGGGGAATGAGTAATGGGATTTGGAAGGGATAAGAGGCCGAAAGAAGCAAGGAATGGCCAGAACCCATTTGCATGCCAATATTCAAGTCGTGTCAAAATTATGTTTGTTGCAAACAATGTCTGCAACTTTGTTCAGACCACCCGCGTGGAAAGGAGCGATGACAGGAGGCGGCGATGCGTCTTCCTCTCATCCTCCCCGCGCCAGACAGCCATGTGTCGGCGCTTCACGGATGCAGATCGAGAAACCCAAACATCCTATGAGGAAAATGCAGCCCCTTTTCGGGTCTCGGAAAAAATCCCTGCCTGGATGGCGCCTGTCAGAGGCCGACGCTTGAGCCTATGTCTCTTCTATTCACACGGTGATTTTGTTTCAAAGTCTTACATATTATTTGCGTTCCACCGCCACAACGAATCTTCGGCTACGGATTCATAAGCTGTCAGAGGAAGTACTACCATTGTACCATCACTTAAGAGAGTAGCTTTCATGAAGCCTATGCAAGTTCTATATGGTGCCACGTGCTTACCGAAACTGCGAAAAGAAGTATAGGAAGGCCGTTGTGAAGGAATCAGCGAAAATATTGGGAATCCGTCGGAATGACGTGAATGAACCATAATTTCCCCAGGACGCGTAAGCAATTGGCGCCAAACCTCAAGCGCAAAATCATCATTAAGTTTCCACGAGTAATCGTCTAGAGAAATTAGTAATCGAGGGAGATCCGTCGGTATCGTTCAGACGTTTACCTGGTGATTTGGCTGGATGAAGCCTGGTTCGAGACGCATCATTAAGTTGGACGTGGCTTCACGTCAATCGTGATTCTACATGCTGACAGCACAAATATATTATTTGATGGTTGTCTTCTCATTTCAGGAAAAAATATTTAGTCATCAGGGGATTTCCACTAGGATTTGAATGTTGAGCTCTTCGAGAAATGGTTCTAGCAGCAGCTTCAGCCCTTAATTCAATCTGACAGGCAAGCCGTTGTTCGTATCAAGTTTTGCGGCTTCCAACATACCGTTGCTGACTTAATCCAATCGAAATGATCTGGTCAACGATGAAGAATCGACTCAGGCGGCACAACAAGGATTATGTTTTCTGCAACGGCGTACTATCCCTCATTCGAAGCATCTGCGATGGAATTTCGTCTGCAATCCGGAGCTATTCTCTCGCAAAGGATGAGCAGATCCCCAAAAGGAGTTCGAGTGTAGCTAGGAAAGGGGAAGAAACGCGGAAAAGGTGGTGAAAGCGTAGTCCCTTTCCCATTCATTGGCATAGAAAGATCGACTTCATTCTAATGTGTCTTCTGTATTCAACGACTGGTTAATGGATACGCATGAGAAAACTCTTCAGCATGATTCGGTAATATGAAGTCTCCCTATTCCGGCATGCATAACATGTTCAAGGAAATCCATAATTTTAGCAGCGGTATGGTGGCTATCAGCAACGGGAAGCTGATGCAGATTCCTATGTGTCTATCGACATCTGCTTTGAATCGAAAAGAATATACTAATATTTTATAAAAATAAAAAGTTCAATTGGATTCAATGGGAGCTCAGTGGAGGGAGGAATTTTATATTGTGGGACTGGTATTGAGAGATCTGTCTCCGAATAGCTGAGATGAAGTCAGCTTCGTTTTCTGGTCCAATCGCGGCCCTTAATTTACTTAGAGTGCTTCCGAATATTTTTATTGGGAGACCTTCACGCATTTTCGACTGAATCCATGTAAAAGAGAAATTTCAACGACCACAACCATGTTCTCTTTCCGTTAGGTACAAGCTTAGTCTAGTCTCATCGATCGGAAAACAGGAAAACATTAATATTCTGTGGAAATATGAGCAGATATAATAAGGAATTTCATCCATTCTCTCGTCTATGAGTTGGCCGTTGTATCGAAATTCAGGCCAATATCTTTTTCCTGGAGGTGAAAGGATATCAACTATCGATTCTGCATGCAAAACTAAATTTTCTTTTGTTCTAGCGCTCTTGAGGAACTTCGGCTTTGCGTCCCTCGATCAGCCATCGTGAAGGTGCGTAGTGATCGATTTCTTTTGAGGGCTCGGGGTTGGATTCGGGGTGAGCTCTTTCCTGACAAAAAGAGAACTCATGCTGAATGAAGTCGCTTCCTCCGGGATTTTGTCTTCGGTGGCTTTTTTTGTCCTTCCCTTCTTCCTGGCATGACTTGCTTTCCTTAAGGGGAATGCTCACCCTCTGCCAATCGCATCCATGAAGGGGGCTTTCTTTCTAATCGCAGGTGGAGTCAGATTCACGATGCTTTGATGAGGTGCTGATGCTCATATATGTATCATCAAAACATCAGGGAAGTAGATCCTCATCGTACTGTATCTTACAATTAGATACCATCATGTATTACATTTTCTACTAGTCCGCTGCATTAAGAAATTGAGCTTAAACTAATTTTTTTAAAATAAAATGCATGCATGCCTGCCCATGGCTGCGAACATATATTTATTGCAACATGTAATTATTTCGATGTCACACATATGCGCCGACATTTCACCCAGGCATGCATTTCCTTGCTCAATTTCCGTTTTATCCCGAAATGAGAAACATGTAAAAATATGCGAGAAATGTGACTGACGGAGCTCTCATGAACGCCTCTCTCTCCCCCCTAATAATGAGATAATGAGAGCAATGATGCTGACGAAGGGGAATTTTGTGGAAATATACTTGGAAAAATAAACTTCTCTGAACTCAACTTCTTCCCTTTTTACAACCTTACCAGCCCTTAATAAATGTGGAGAATCACTATCAACTCATTTGACAAGTGCTAAGAATTTTTGGTGGTTTCCAGAATACCTGTAAGTTGAAAGCGGAGTTTCGAATCGGTCGAAGTTTTATAGGGTCCATAGATCTGAATGAAAGGAGTGGAGGGATATCATGGGGTGGTTAAAAAAAACGCTCTACCGTTTTCTATGGGGGAAACACGGTTTCATAAATTCAGCAAAAAAAGATTACAGTGGATAAGCAATCGATATTTCACAGGTACAAGGTGTTGAAAGGTTTTTCTGCTTTTTTCAGCACCCCTGTCTAAATTATGCAACTCCCATTTATAGGTGAATTAAAGGTGCTTAAAGGTGGAGCAGTGGAGCAGGTCATCACCTCAATTGAGGTGATGACCTGTGCTCGACCGTCTCAGAATTCAATGAACTTTACAACTTCAATTTTTAAGGGAAAGTTGGATCCAGCTGATACATGACAGAGAGGTTCACGAGTCTAAGTGTTTTATATTTCACTTCCGCAAGATCGCGCTGTATTCCGATAGAGGGCGCTGTTGTTGACCGAGTGACGGAGGGTGAATACTAAAAAGCCGCACCATCCTCAAAGGGGAGAACGAATGATTCGTGCTCATATGCCCTATGCACACTCCAAAGGATTGTTCAGAGAAAAACTCAGACAAACCTCTCAACACCTCCTATACGTCCACTATGAAAAGTTTATCAATCTGATATATTGATATTAATATTTTCCTCGAATACACAAATCATACTTTCTCCCCTAAGAAAACAGTAGAGCTTTTTTGTAATCACCCTCGGTCACTCGGTCAACAACAGCGCCCTCTATCGGGATACAGCGCCATCTTGAGGAAGTGAAAAAAAACACTTAGACTCGTGAACCTCTCTATCATGTATCAGCTGGATCCAACTGTCCCTTGAAAAATTAAAGTTGAAAAGTTCATTGAATTCTGAGACGGTCGAGCACAGGTCTTCACCACACCTGAGGTGGAATGCTCCACCTCTAAGCACCTTTAATTCACCTCTAAATGGGCATTGCATAATGTAGGCAGGGGTGCTGAAAAAAAGCTGGCTAGCATTTCAACACCATGTAACTGTCAAATATCGATTGGGTATCCATTGTACTTTTTTTGCTGAATTTATGAATCCGTATTTCTCCAATAGAAAACGGTAGAACGTTTTTTTTAACCACCCAATATATACTGGAGAGGTATAGAATAAGAACAAATATGGAAAATACCATTTCAATGTAACATGGGCCTTCCCAAAAGAGCGAGTTCTCCTTGAAGAGGACTCCGATTCAGCCTGGAAATGCAAGACCTGAATGAAATATGCATTATATAAAGGGACCATGCTAATTGACAACTAAAGGCCACTTGTTGTGTTGTCAATCTCATCGAAATGTTCAAAAGCAGCTTAGTTCCTTCTATCGAGAGATCTAATCCGCAAGATCCTCCATGATCCAATGTACTCGGATGTACCACAAGGCGAAAACCGGGTATAAAAAATCGAATTATTCCTTTACGAATAGCCATATCGTTCTGAACGAAATAGCACTCCCTTGAATTGAGGCAAGTCCGTAATATGATCTCGTAATTTGGAGAGGATATCGTTTCCGACGCATTTTGAATCAATAGACTTGTTCCCAAGAGTGCTCCTTATCCATCACTCATTAGTAGGAGAGGAAATGCAGATGAACATCCCCCTTCTTCATCCCAATCCCACCTCACGCTGACATTAAAGGCTTTCTTGCTTGACAAAGAAAAACCGTGCTTGCTTTCTTGGCTCTTCCTTTATTCACACAAAGAGAAGAGGCGCGTCGTATTACATCATTATGGTTCTATCACGCTCATAGCCTTTACAACGTTCAATTATAATTGAGGTATTTTTTACCTGAAGTTCGTGTTATTGACGCACGTGTCACAATATTCGTTTTAATGGGGTACAGGTTTAGATTTTCAGGAATCCGCTTCGAAAGTGTAACATGCCAAGGGAAAGGGTGATGAGGGAATAAGGAGAAGGCGTAGAGAATACTCTCTCTGCTTTTTGCTGCCTTTCATATCTGGCACCATCCTTTACACACGACCATCAGGCGAGAAAAAAAAACAACGTTGAGCTTCCACTCCTCCCTTATGCCTTTCCTCTTTGGAATAGGGACGCAGTCGCGATCCGTTATCTGTCTGTGGAAGTCGAAGGGGGATATTTATTTAAGTCAACAAACAGACCCCGACTGGGTGGCATGAAAGAGTTGCAACTGTGATTCATCGACATTGGCATGTGTCATGAGACAGCTCCTACAATGTAAACGATGAATCGCAAAATAAGTTGTCTTGGATTTTGTCAGGCCCCAAACCAATTTCGTGAAAGGTCTTCTTGTCTTCGCATCTCCCCTAGAGTTTTTATCAATGGAAAAGTGGGAACTTCTCTATGAATTGCTCTTGAAAGCCATGTCCGCGTAATAATAGAAGCTGTATTTTTGAGAATACGAATTTTCGGTCTCCTCCGACTGATTCGTGGAGTGAAATCGCACCCTACAATTTGATAAGAAAGGCACACGGTTTCGAAGCGTCGTCCTTGGACCTTAGACCATGCACCATAAACTCCCTTCCAGGAAACCTAGTGAGGAAAATAAGCATCTCAGATTACCAGATGATACATCTGAGTTGACACAGACACACATGTTCAGACCGCAAGAGGATGGGCAACAGATTAATTTAGAGATTTGAGGGATGGGGCCTCTAGCCTTGCTCACTTCCTATGCCGATTACGGTTCTTATTCAGTTGACACTGAGCTGAGCTTCCATGTGTCACCAAAATTATGAAATCAATCAGAGTTGATATATGGCGTATTGGGTCTCCGAAATTTTACATTATCCCTTTGTGGTTCATTTTTTAGAATGCTAGGACGAATGCCGCACCCAGTGAGACAAAGGACAGCAGAGTTAACAAAAAGGCATATCTCATTTCAATAATATAGAGGTCAAGACAAATAGCCACATATTGCTTTATGTCGCAAGGCTGAAAGTTCTTGTGTTTCCGAAAATGCCTGTTATACACTTTTGGAAGGGGTGGATCAATTAATACAAACAGTATTGTACTTTTTTCTACAGTACCCAACAGGTGCGCACGCTTGTCGACAGCTAATACGCCGGGTGAAAGCAAATATTCAGAACACACCCACCTACATATTCGCCGGAAGTTTCAATCAAGCGCAAAATCGTGTAATCCCGGTGCGCGATGAACAGAGACAGCCTCTGCGATCGATGACTCTTCATCACACTCTCTGTATTTGCTGGCAGGATTCAGGGCCCATGGGGAGATTCGGTTCGTTGTCCCTCAGAGACTAATTTTCTCGATGTTCAAGATGAGATCTCTACTCTCTCTCGACCTCTCTCCCTTTTCCTCTCTGTCGGTTCAATTTAATATGCGACCCTGAAAGGCGAAGTCGGAAATGTATCGCTTGGAAATCAACATAAAATCTCCTATATAGCGTAACTGAAATTAAAATCGTATTCAGTACTGAGGTTACCTCATTTCTCAATTTTCAACAAGGGAGTAGTCTAACAAAACAGCATGGGGTCAGAGAAATTTCACATTTCCCTGCGTCAAGCATTCCAGATCCCAAGCCACTCCTCAGAAATGCAAACTTTTTGCACAGCATACTGAGTGCGAGAGTTTCCCTTCATGCAGTACCTTTTGAAAAAAAAGGAATCGTTACCATTCGAATATAATTTTTCGAAAAGCCAAGCGAAAAATAAATGGCTTCCAGTGGAAAGATCTCAAACCCAGAAATTTCTTGGGTTCAACAGTCCAAAACCTACGTGTTTACCGAAAGGTAAAGTTTATAAAACGTACCATCATGAATGGAACATTCTTTGAATTTTTGTCAGTTACTCCCAATCGCCCATGACCGTGTATGCGTTATATTAAGTTGATGTTACCTCTTGCTGAAGCGTATGCAAATGCTTCATGGGCTTTATGGATTTAATGATGAGTCCCGCTCCCGCTTTCTTTCTCTTAGCCATAACACCATCAGCTAAATGCATTGCATTATAATTACCTGTTACACAATATGGTTACATTGAACGTTACATCAGTAGCCTTTATTATGATACTAGCTAGTTTAGTCTCGCCTTCAGCGCTCTATGTCCTTAAACTGTTATTTGTATATAAGTCGCACAAACACATATAGCAGCAGACACACAAGCTCATTACTTCATGGTACTAACGCAATAATTATTGATAGACTATGTAGAGTTATATCGTCATATGCATATCTGTATTCGGGCACAAGGACTCTAAGGAAGTCAACTTGTCAAACTCCCCCTAAGGCTATATACATTTGTCTATGAGAAAATATAACATTTTGAAAATGCAGCCAACAGCTACTCCTGCTCTTTTATCATTGAATAGAGTGTATGGATAATAATGGCATTGACCTAAGCGTTCATAAGGGGATTGGGCCGAGCCACACTAAATCGCAATGCCGAGGGAAAATCTTCCTACCCGTTTCCGTGCTAGAAAAACATATATAACCCATTCGCATTAGCAAGCGTAACAATATTCATCAATCAGGGTCCTTCCACTAGGCCTATGACAAAAAATATATAGGCAAATGGCCTCGCGCTTCAGGTTAAGGCAGTAGGATTAATGGTCAGATAGGCCAAAAAGTTCCAGGATGCGAATGGGTCATGATTGATGTAGGCCTGAGTGTATGTCCGAGGGTTAGATAGTGGTCTTCTCAATAAGTCCCCTCAGGGCAAGTAACTTCGATGTCGAACTGTTTATGTTCGAAAGGCAATCCAAACGCAGATTGTTTTCCTTCCCGCTTCCTGGAAGGAAGAAAACGCATGAGGGTGCTGTTAGCTTGAGCGTCCACCAGTGGGCTAGTCCTTGGCCTGTGAAATAAGCCCCCTTCGAAATGTGCCCTCAAAACATGTACTTTCTCAGTTGGAATTTTTCTGGAGAGAGCTAGCAGCTAATCATATACCAAGTCCCAGCCTCTCATCTTTTCAAAAACATGGTTAGATAATCGTCAGTCACTAGGATCAAATACGAGTATATTTGATGAACTTTCGTGAGACCCTGTCTTTTTGGCCATATAGACAGGGTTTTGCTGACTTGAAAAGGTTCCATACTTAATAATTCCTTCAATTCCGTTAGTTTTTAGTTCCGTACAATTCCTTACTATAGGGCTTAGGTATCCATGCTTTCGGAAATAACGTCATGAAGGTTTGTAAATGTCAAAATGTAGCCGTACTTAATACAAGTTCCTAGGGAACGTGTGAATGTGGCAGTAGAAGGGATCCAATATTAATAATATCTAAGAAAGGTCATGGTATCTGGAGGCATATAGCTCATCTCAAAATGATTTAAGCATCTGGGTGACCAGGAAACATGGGCATACCAGTTTCCGAGCTGAGAAGTACAGTGAGTGCAGATTTTGATCAGAACATCAGGACTAAGTATCCCTCATGTGTAGCTAATTGGTGCTGGGTTTACTTCCCCATGTAACCCTTTCCGCACCCTTTCCATCAGCATCGACGAGGGCGGGGGTTCGGTTGGTTGGATGTCCTTGGTCCCATCCACAATGTTATGCACACCATCTCCTGGCTTTCCCGCACGCTCGAGGAAGGCGTAGCATTGCACTTGGCAAGAGGAGCGTGTGCGTCCCAGCACGAACACTAAGCGATAAGTACGATCCAGCTGACAAAGCATCTTCGATGAAGGCGGCTGCGTTAGTAGTGAACAGCAGCACTTTTCCTGGTCAGTTTCTCTATGCTCGGTGATGCGTCGTTGGTCGTCTTTCCTCGTTGTTCTTCTGTGTTCTTTTATCGGTGATCCAGGTGAGTCTTTTCGTTGCCTAATTTCGACATATATTAAATATTGCTCCTAAAGAGTAAGAGGAACTTAGCTATACTCGAAACAGGTCATGTTTATTAACCCGTTCATCTGACTTGGAGTAGGCGGTCTTTTTGAGGGTTTCTCTTCGTATGGAGTATGTACATAGTAAATTCCGCTGCTTTTTATTTGGAACAGGGAGAAGATGCTGCAATGCTCTTAATGTCCTTAGCTTTCGGTTGAGAAATTCACAGGAATATACTTTCTTCCTGGAAATCCAAATTCTACTTCCTGGAACATCATGATGCCTTCCTTTTTCGAGGGCTTTTCTGGGGTAAGCGGGAGCATTATAAGGTTTGGGTCTTAAACTAAGACTGCCGGGTAGCAGCCCGATGGTGTCAGTGCGGAAAGTTCCGTGTTATCACGAGGAGAAGCATTCCGTTCCTTTGTCGGAATGGAAATTTAGGACCCTCATGCGTAATATTTCAGGATGAATGAGTGATTCCTGGAACGAAATGAAGTGAAAATTTGGGGTTCTTTCGAAAGAAAAATGGTAGGCCTTTTGGCATCCTGAAGGTAGTCTGTTGGTAAGTGTTGTTCCCCGTATGGAAGGGTGGGAGGGTTGAAGAAAGGGAAAGCCATTGAAAATTGTTATTCACATACCAATTACCTATTCATTCATTCATATTACCTATAATACCTGCCACTAACTGCTACGATCGACGTTCGTTGTGCCACGGCACATATACTACGTACAAGCATTCTAAAACAAAACATCAGAAATGACCACTTGACGATTTCCATCTAGCTTCAGACATTAGGCGTCCAACAGTGACATACATTTATAAAAGTCTACATCAGTAGAAATGGTTCAAAGAAAAGGTAAATTTTCAAAGAACGTAGTTCTGCCCGGAAATGTATCTAGTCTAAAGCGAATTCCGATGTGGCTGAATGGGTATTCGCAGCAGTGGTGATACTGTTGCGCCACACAATCTTGTTCGTTGCCAAAAAAACAGTGAAAGTGCTTGAATTCTTAAAATGAAATGAAAGAAAAGAAAGAGGAATATAATTTTTTTCGCTTAGATAAAAAAAATACCGAAGCACCACTTCTCCAAAAACTGGTAAGATATCTTCATCTGTTAATTTAAGGTTCAGTCAATCGAATCCAAATAAAGGCTAAAAGAGACAACATTAGTTCTAATAACGCCACTGATGTGGAGCTAGGGGAAGCAAACAGGGCGTTCATAGGGACTAAAAGGCAAAGTCGTAAGAATGGATATGCTAAGATTTTGTCGCAATCAAGTAATGCATGTTAGAAGGCTGGTTTTAAATCTCCTCCATGCTTCATTTTTCTCCGTTTCTTTCTCTTGCGCCTTAAACTTTTACTGTAGTCTGTCATGTTTTGGGCTGAGATGTTGAATTGGATGTTGAATGTTATCGTGCGGACTAGGCAATATTCCAATTTACGCGTGCCCCTGTGACTTAGTATAGAGTGCATCTTTGTTTAACCATATTCCACCCTAATTGACCTCAGATATTAATTTAGCCTGAATTATTAATACTCAACTGTCCGTGAAATTATATATGTGTTTAAAGTGGTTTATACGTACCGCACGAATTTAATTGACCGTTACACCCTAATCTCATCAAAAGTTTGACGAGTATACTCATGCCGCTTTTCAATTATTCTTACTTCTCATTTTGTCAATTGTTAGGAAGTGAAAATATGCTTTTTGATACCTGACTTGCACAAAATGGAACCCGATCAGGAAGGATCTAGAGGCAATTAAAAAAAATAGCGTATTTGTATGTACTGGTTGACAAACCTTGAGGTTCGGAGAATTTCTTATTTGCATCTGCTACTTTGAGGAGAAGAGATTTCGTTTTCATTATTAGGCAAGCATTATTATACCTTGATATAATGTTGCAACCCAGCAGTAAATATTAGCCCAGCAGAAACGAATTTATGAATTTCGAAAGCAGTATATATTGCCATTATCAGTAATTTCTCACTGACCTTGAATAAATATTGATATTTTGGCATTAAGATAAACAATTCTTCTATGCTTGTCTATGCCTCCTTGCAAATATTTTTCTCTCTTTCTACTCTTTTCTATTCAAGAACACATTCAATCCTCCTCTTGCCTTCAGAAACGAGCTTTAGTCAAATATGTTTAAAATATGATTTAACATTATCACCTTCAACACTTCCAGCCTGGGGAGTGTGCGCGTGCTAAGAGGTCATTCTTAACAGTGGGAGGCGCAGACCCTTCCTCCCCCTCAATCTCCATCCCCTTCATGTTCTACTGCGATGCTTGAGGTAATAATGTATGTAACTATCGCGTTACCTGAGATCAGCACCAAAGCTCTGTAATAAATTTACAACCAGGATCAAAATAAATATTATTGAAAACATCTTCATAAAGCATCTAGGATTGTATTGGCGCATTCCTCCAAAGCTGCTTTTTAAATATTTTCCCCAATACTTACGTCAGGTAGAGTGTGCATCTTGTCACGAATTTTGTCAGTTTCATCACTTGGAAGAAGCGTTGGGTTGAAACTTCCGAGAGTGAATCGGCCAATTTGCTGTTGAAAAATCGTGTATCGCAAATATATTCACTCGCAATTGCGTATTATAGGACAACACCTCCCTTGGCTATTCGGTTATCTGCAGAATAACCGAATCGGACGCTAAAGCTGTTCTCTCTCCACACCTAAGGAACTACTTCCCCACATGATTTGTTTCTGGTCTCTTAAATGATAATCCATTCTTAATTCAAGTTTGTTTCCTTTTCCTATTCTTTCATTCTGGCCACAGTGAACTAAGTATGACAAAAGTTAGCATCATTTTGGGTTCTTGTTTGACATCTTGTTCTGTCGGTATCCAGTCTTGGGGAATGAATTACAGACTCCCATCATAGAGGGAATTGCAACCGTGACGAAAGGATCTCAGCTGACACTCAATTGCAGTGTATCCGGGCATGAGAATGGGAATTTGGAGTTGGAATGGATTTTTCAAATCCCTGAACATGTGAGAATTTTAACCCTACCTCATTTATTTGTCATTCCCAATGGGCAGAGACGTGCCTAACCTCTGATTATTGCCGCAGAATGGGCGAATCGAACAAAAAGTGTTCCGAAGCGGTCGTCATATGAACCGCCTCGTTGTGAGGAATGTCACTTCCAAAGATGAAGGAATTTATACCTGCCGTGCCACATCCCTTAAGAGCACCAAGGAAGCCCATATAAATGTCATCGTGCAAGGTGAGCACCATATGGATAAGAGCACTATCATATTTCGAACTTGCGAACTGAACAATCTGGGTGCGATTTCAGAGGGACACGTGCATGTTACGCCAAAAGAGGCTTGGGGGTTTGCCTATCTTGGGGAGGAGAATGTGGAATGGAAGCTGAAAGTGGATGCAGAACCCACACCGAATTTCGTCTTGAAACACAACGAGTTTGAAATGTCCCAGAATGGAGAAATATTTACTATCGAGGTAAAACCGACAGGGGAAATGACAGTTCAATTTAAGTATATTGATACGGAAGCATATGGTAACTACACACTCGTTGTGGGAGCTGGGATCAAAAAGGAGAAGGCGATCTTATATCTCAACCCCAGACGTGAGTTTCTTAATGTTCGATCGGTATATATTGTGTTCATTTGACTGAGTCCTCAAATACAAATACTATCTCAAATCTAAATCAGTAGGAACAAAAGAATACTAAGGATAATAATATATGAGTGGTGGTGGTGGTGGTGAGTTAAATTTCATCATGGAATTGAGGGCTCTTTGAAAGCAATCACTATAATCTTCGATACATTGGGGGGAACGGAAGATGGAATGGTTTGGAGGGTTCAGTGTTTAATTTTGTCAAAGTTTCATTTCCTTTGTTCGTCACATCATGGAAATCAATATAATGAAATATATTGTGGTCCGTGGTGAGTTGTGGTCGTGGTCGGCGGCATGCGCATAGACACATGACATACGCGTGAGCTCAGCGTAATAGCGTGTGCTCTCCCTGTATAATGTATATTATTAAATGTCTTTGGAGAGGCATTCCCTGACTCGAGAGATACAAGCGCCTCCGCCATATTGGGGCTGGAATCCCATGGTGGAGTGAATAATATGATGGGGGTGGGTGCCGGCATGGGGCCCAGGCCATTTGCCTCCTTTTCCCTCCCCTTCTCTATGGGCCTGCTATCAACTCCCTCGTGCGACTCCAGTTCCAACATGACCAGGCTATCTGGTGAGACTCGCTGCCATGCTGGGCCTCTCTGTTATATGCTCTCTATGGTTCTCTCCACTGAGTTAAGAAAAAGAACTGAAGGTGGCAATCGATACAATTGATTTGCCGCAATTATAAGTCATCTTAGTTGGAATCACAGCTTCTCTTCTCCGTCTAATGCAATTTCCTAATTTTCCTTCTCAGTTTCCTTCCTGTCGTGAACATGATGGAAGGCAGTCATGGTACTGGAGGCCTAATAACTCAAGTACGGGTTTCATACTTCTGATAACGTCAGGTCGGAACTCTTCTTTCATTGGTGCGATTCCCCAATGTCCCGAGTTGACCTCAATTTCCAGACCTTGGTCAAGGCCTTAACTTTCGGAAACGTGTGAGTTGCGATGTGAGAAGCCTGAATCTGCCGATGAAGCTCACATCCCACATTGTCCCACGAGGCCACCATTTAAGGTAACGCCTTGAAATTTGGGTTACCCTCCGTCTTCGCGCTTCTTCCCCGTCCTTTGCAATGACCACTAGCGAAGCGCAGGGGCAGACCGAGAAATTAGCGGTGCTTTTGCCGCGCAGTCTCTTTACATGGCTAGCAAGGGGGCAATGGGAGCTGGGGGGGGGAGGGGAACCGCCTCCCATGGCCCATATGCAATAACCTATCACATGATAGCCTATTACATGGTAGATATCGTGATACGTATTAGATGATAGGACTATAATTTGCTCAGTTCCGTATGCAAGAACAATTTATAGGTATCCATCATGAGGCGTATTTTGATAGGTCATCATTCCTATGAACGATAAGTATTTTAAACCTATAATGATAGGAATTCGTGAATCTTCCTGATGAAAGCCTCCCATCCATCGTCTCCCGCCCAAGAACAATGTCATGTGTTCACATGAATGCTCACATGACTGACCAGAGTGTTGAATGATGATTTAATGGTATTAATCTGACCCTGTTTACCAGTCTAGTGATTGAATTCTGATAGCCGTAGCTTGATACAAAGAATTATGCAGGATTTAACTTATCCCTGAGTAATTGCGCTCAGCACAAGTTGTGACGGTTCACATAATTAATTGGGTTAGCAAAATGCACTGCAGTCTACCCTGGTAGCTCTTTATAAGTAGAACAAAAAGGCTCTGGATCATAAGAGATTGATGCGATTCTTATACCTATCAGGATCCCCTGTCATGATAGGTATCATATGTTTTTGCATATGGCCAACATATCAAACCTATCAAACTTATCATATGGTGCACCCCAAAATAGCTATTTTGTCAGTTTTATACGTTGTTGCGTAGCAGCCATTGGCTTAAATATTAGTACTTCCGTGCTTTCACGCAGGCAACCTACTAGTATCAGGAAACTTGGATCAGACACTTTTTAAATGAATTCACTGCAGCCGGTATGAGTTCCCCTTCCTCTTCAAAGTGAAAGGCCATGGACATTCGTTAATTCATGCTCGTCTTTTATTGAAATCGCGCCAATCCGTTTTCGATATAATCTAGCTCTTCCCATTATTTTCAAGATATTCCCGATTTGTAGCGATAAAAACCAAAGTAATTGCACATGACTAAAAATAATTGGCTGAACAAGGTCAAATATGTTTCTCCAGTGTTTCCCGTTGTCAGAACTTTATAATATAGTATTCATTTTTTATCTTGGAAAGGAGACATTTTAAATGCAGAGACTTAGAGTCAAGGACCTGCTGTAGCACAGCTGAAGTCATCATGGACAACTTTGTTAAAAGGGCTAATACATTGGGCATTTGCTTATCTAGAATAGGCCGAAACGCGTGATGGAACATGGCAAGGGTGAGAGGAGTTCTCACCACTTACGAACTGAACCATTCAACTGAAGGATGAATTGCGATGATCACATCTCCTTAGATCACCAACCAGCATACTCGAATTCTCTGGTAATTAGCATCCAATATACTCCTACCTCTGCTTAAGCGAAATTGCAGCCCAACAGCCAAGAAATCGCACAGTACTGGACGAGTGAACTACTCACATTAGAGGAAAATTGAAGAATCTCAGAGATAGAAGAAAAGGGATACATGCTATGCCAACGGTTTATGGGCCGTGAACCAAGCCAGCACGGCGACAATGTAGGCAGATTTATTTTCCCATTCACTATGACACATTGCCCAAGCGTCCAAAGAAATATTTTATGGACAGCCACTGGGAATTCATTGAGAATCCGAGTGTTCAAGTTCATTCATGTATTGGAGCCACAGTAACAGTCCTAAGTCAATTACTGACCTGTCGGATCCGGAAAGCCAAATCTGTTAACTTGGAGGTGTTTTATTGTCTGTTTGACAGAAGATCATGACGTTATATGTGNAATGGTTTGGAGGGTTCAGTGTTTAATTTTGTCAAAGTTTCATTTCCTTTGTTCGTCACATCATGGAAATCAATATAATGAAATATATTGTGGTCCGTGGTGAGTTGTGGTCGTGGTCGGCGGCATGGGCATAGACACATGACATACGCGTGAGCTCAGCGTAATAGCGTGTGCTCTCCCTGTATAATGTATATAAATTTCTTTGGAGAGGCATTCCCTGACTCGAGAGATACAAGCGCCTCCGCCATATTGGGGCTGGAGTCCCATGGTGGAGTGAATAATATGATGGGGGTGGGTGCAGGCATGGGGCCCAGACCATTTGCCTCCTTTTCCCTCCCCTTCTCTATGGGCCTGCTATCAACTGTCTCGTGCGACTCCAGTTCCAATATGACCAGGCTATCTGGTGAGACTCGCTGCCATGCTGGGCCTCTCTGTTATATGCTCTCTATGGTTCTCTCCACTGAGTTAAGAAAAAGAACTGAAGGTGCCAATCGATACAATTGATTTGCCGCAATTAGAAGTCATCTTAGTTGGAATCACAGCTTCTCTTCTCCGTCAAATGCAATTTCCTAATTTTCCTTCCCAGTTTTCTTGCTGTCGTGAACATGATGGAAGGCAGTCATGGTACTGGATGCCTAATAACTCAAGTACGGGTTTCATACGTCTGATAACGTCAGGTCGGAACTCTTCTTTCATTGGTGCGATTCCCCAATGTCCCGAGTTGACCTCAATTTCCAGACCTTGGTCAAGGCCTTAACTTTCGGAAACGTGGCGAGTTGCGATGTGAGTAGCCTGAATCTGCCGATGAAGCTCACATCTCACATTGTCCCACAAGGCCACCATTTAAGGTAACGCCGTGATCTTTGGGTTACCCTCCGTCTTCGCGCCTCTTCCCCGTCCTTTGCAATGACGACTAGCGAAGCGAGGAGCAGACCGAGAAATTAGCGATGCTTTTGCCGCGCAGTCTCCTTACATGGCTAGCAAGGGGGCAATGGGCTCTGGGGGGTGGAACCGCCTCCCATGGCCCATATGCAATAACCTATCACTTGATAGCCTATTACATGGTAGATATCGTGATACGTATTAGATGATAGGACTATAATTTGCTCAGTTCCGTATGCAAGAACAATTTATTGGTATCCATCATGAGGCGTATTTTGATAGGTCATCATTCCTATTAACGATAAGTATTTTAAACCTATAATGATAGAAATTCGTGAATCTTCCTGATGAAAGCCTCCCATCCATCGTCTCCCGCCCAAGAACAATGTCATGTGTTCACATGAATGCTCACATGACTGACCAGAGTGTTGAATGATGATTTAATGGTATTAATCTGACCTTGTTTACCAGACTAGTGCTTGAATTCTGATAGCCGTAGCTTGATACAAAGAATTATGCGGGATTTAACTTATCCCTGAGTAATTGCGCTCAGCACAAGTTGTGACGGTTCACATAATTAATTGGGTTAGCAAAATGCACTGCAGTCTACCCTGGTAGCTCGTTATAAGTAGAATAAAAAGGCTCTGGATCATAAGATATTGATGCGATTCTTATACCTATCAGGATCCCCTGTCATGATAGGTATCATATGTTTCTACATATGGCCAACCTATCAAACCTATCAAACTTACCATATGGTGCCCCCCAAAATAGCTATTTTGTCAGTTTTACACGTTGTTGCATAGCAGCCATTGGCTTTAAATACTTCCGTGCTTTCACGCAGGCAACCTACTAGTATCAGGAATCTTGGATCAGACACTTTTTAAATGGATTCACAGCAGCCTGTATGAGTTCCCCTTCCTCTTCAAAGTGAAAGGCCATGGACATTCGGAAGTTCATGCTCGTCTTTTATTGAAATCGCGCCAATCCGTTTTCGATACAATCTAGCTCTTCCCATTATTTTCAAGATATTCCCGATTTGTTGCGATAAAAACCAAAGTAATTGCACATGACTAAAAATAATTGGCTGAACAAGGTCAACTATGTTTCTCCAGTGTTTTCCGTTGTCAGAACTTTATAATATAGTATTAATTTTTTATTTTGGAAAGGAGACATTTTAAATGCAGAGACTTAGAGTCAAGGACCTGCTGTAGCACAGCTGAAGTCATCATGGACAAATTTGTTAAAAGGGCTAATACATTGGGCATTTGCTTATCTAGAATAGGCCGAAACGCGTGATGGAACATGGCAAGGGTGAGAGGAGTTCTCACCACTTACGAACTGAACCATTCAACTGAAGGATGAATTGCGATGATCACATCTCCTTAGATCACCAACCAGCATACTCGAATTCTCTGGTAATTAGCATCCAATATACCCCATCCAATATCCTACCTCTGCTTAAGCGAAATTGCAGCCCAACAGCCAAGAAATCGCACAGTACTGGACGAGTGAACTACTCACATTAGAGGAAAATTGAAGAATCTCAGAGATAGAAGAAAAGGGATACATGCTATGCCAACGGTTTATGGGCCGTGAACCAAGCCAACACGGCGACAATGTAGGCAGATTTATTTTCCCATTCACCATGACACATTGCCCAAGCGTCCAAAGAAATATTTTATGGACAGCCACTGGGAATTCATTGAGAATCCGAGTGTTCAAGTTCATTCATGTATTGGAGCCACAGTAACAGTCCTAAGTCAATTACTGACCTGTCGGATCCGGAAAGCCAAATCTGTTAACTTGGAGGTGTTTTATTGTCTGTTTGACAGAAGATCATGACGTTATATGTGAAAGGGTTGTTTCTTCTTAATTCCGTTTTTTACACTTTCACACTGAAACGGCATGAATTCTCAATGGGTTGCTACTTTTAACGCATGCCGAGCATTTAATGATACTCTTTTCCACTGTCATTGAAAAGTTAACGTGTTCGTGGACGCAATAAATAAATTTACTCACAATCTCTTCACATAGGTCCTTATGACATCGTTCAAGTCACACTGGCATCCATTGCTGTTTTTTTACTCGTGGTTGTCACTGGTATCACCATCTACTACAATCGAGTTGGGAAAGGTCGAGTGAGTCTTGCTCATGAAGCTTTCAATTATGAAATGACAAGGAAATTCTCTGTATGAAGAATTATTCTTCCCTACTTTCTCGCAGGTTCTCCACATGCTGTTGACGAAGGTGCAGGTGAAATGGTTTCATGAAGGACAACTGGGAAACATCAACCCCGCACTTGATCTTGGCCAAAAGGCATACTATCTGCCATATGAAGATCGCTGGGAATTCCCTGCAGACAAGCTAATACTAGGTTAATCCCTTACCTCAAAATTGATGTAGAAGCCTGGACTCCTGATGATTTTTATAGCAGGTGCATCTCGATAGGGGAGGTGATTGGTCGTGGTGAATACGGTGTTGTTGTGAAAGCCGTGGCCATTGGAATCCTTGATTCGGAGATGGAAACGCCAGTGGCCGTGAAGATGAGCAAGCCAGATTCGGACCCGATCCACTACAAGGCCCTTATAACGGAGTTAAAAATCATGAGTCATCTTGGGAATAATCAAAATATCGTCAATCTCCTGGGAGCTTGCACCAGAGATATTGCGCATGGTAAATTTCATGATTTTGATTCTTGAATCGCAATGGGAGAGAAGTTTTAACGAAAATAGAATTCTTTCTCAGAGGTAACTCAATGAAGGTATTTTATTTAAGCATATTTTGCAATAACTACAGGGTGGAAGGAAAATTGTTCTCACCATGGTTTTTTCAAAATAAAACTGGAAATATAGCACAGTCACAAACTATAATGGGCAGGCTACATTAGGAGCACAATATATTTTCAACAAGGAAGGATTCAATATTTAGTGTGCCTGCCACCATTTTTCATGGAAGCTTCAAAGCGTTTACCAAAAGAGTCAGTTAACGCGGCCGTCTCCTCTTGGTTGATGCTGTCCCATTCCTTCTTTACGAGGGTGATTGATCTCTAGGGCGTGGTGTGGGTTCCCTGAACACACTATTTTGCAATCTAGCCCACAGATGTTCGATCGGGTTGAGGTCAGGCGAATTTCCAAGCCAGTCCTTCCACGCACTCTGAAACATGTTGTCAATTGTTGAAGTTGTGGCTTTTCCTCTATGAGCCGTAGCACCATCTTGCATGAGGATAACTGTTTCACGCTGAGGGAACTGGAGACGATTCTCAATGCATACTGCATACAATGGGAGGATATGATCCCGGTAGTATGCCCCATTCACGATAACTTTTGTCCAGTGAGAACAGATATCACGTCTACCATCAGTCCTGTTCAAAGGACAAAGTTTGATATGAAAATCATGGTTGCCGGTGCCATAAGTGTTTATGGAAAATCTGAACTTCATGTGCTTCCTCAAAAAAAATACGGTCCTCAGACCTGTCCGCACTGTATATTTTCTCTGGGGATTATCGAAGCTCAAAATCAACCAGACACGTCCCAAAAGAGCAGATGAACTTAAAGTCACGATTAATGAAGCCATCGATGCTATTGGTGAAGGCACACTCATTACAGTAATGAACAATGCAGTGGTTCAATGCAGGGAATGCATCATTTGCAAAATACATAATTTAAACTATTTAATTTTCAAGACATAGACCTGGGATAGCTAATGTGGCAATCTCCCATGTTCGTGCTTTACTTTGATATAATAGTAGTTTGCATTACTTTGTTCAGTCGTGATTTATAACAAAAATGAATGTGTCAGATATAAAATGTTTGCAGAATTAAATGAACATGTTTTCCTGAGCCTTCCCTTATGCAAAAGGATGGTCTACTTATATAGCCCCCCCATCATTTCATGTCCGTAGCTTCACATTAAAAATAAACCGGATTTTCATTGTAGGGAATCTCATGATCGTGATGGAGTACTGTCCGAATGGATCTTTGGAGCGTTACCTTAGGCAACACCAAAACCACTATATCGACATGATCGATCATCAGACTGGGAGGATCAGTCGCAGTCTTCCACGTGGACCTCAAGGAGATGGGCCTGATAGGTGAGTCCTCGCTATTTCCTTATTTTCCGTGCTATGATGCTGCCAGCTAAAAAGATTCTTCTTCCACAACAGGGGAGGGGATGAGGGATATGTGATTATTGCTATGGATTCTGACGTAAATGATAACAATGGATCCCTCGGTCAAGGTGAGTTCGTATTCGATGGCCAGTGAGACAGAAATCTGAATCGCCTCATTGAGTGATAAAGCAATTATTTCATAAATACTTCCTAAATTGTACATTCTGATATATGTTTGTCTGCCTCACTACTAAAATTGTTATTGTGTGAGGAATAGGATCTGTAAATCCACCCCTCTTTCAACAGCGAGTTGTTGTTCCATAAGTGAACGATTTTTCTCTCGGAAGCGGAGCCTCTACGTCATCCGAAAATGAGTCCATTCCCACCACAAAGACGAAAGTGTGACCTTATATAATAAAGGAGTCGCCCTTAGTACAATTAAAAATCAGTACGACGTCCCATTCCTAATTACCTTCTTTCTTCCTGAAAAAACGGGTAGCAGTACTTTCCATTGTACATATTTACGTATTTTCCATATTTATGCAACTTGGGAGGTTATGTGGACGAAAGGGGCTACTCAATAAGCGTCTAGGATATGTTAAATGTAAAAAAAAAGTATATATATATATATATAATGTTGAGTCCTATGTTTAATAAAGAACGGCTTTTCAAGCGATTACCTGGTAGGGCAGTGACCTGCTTCCCACCAAGGCGCATAGATAGTGAAAAGGAAATACCAATGGTGCCTGTCCCACCCAAACCAATCTAAGCAATGGGGGAATGCATCCCACTACAATTAAAAATTTCTTAGATACGTATAGCTTCGTATCTAAGAAATTTTTAATTGTAGCAATAGTATCCAAATTGGCGTTAACGCATCCTGATACCACTATCGAACCTAGAACTTTGAACCTTCATGGATGGCCGAGAGAAGCAAACTTTTAAACTTTCAAAAAAATACGTTCATGTCCTGGCCAGCAGATAATGGCATTTGTGATAATGACATGCTACTCCATGATGTTTCAAAAATCTTTAAAAGAGCCTCTTACTTCACAGATTATTCTTGGTTTTCATTGAAACGAAGCATGTAGTGACAATATGATTGCAGCGAACCGACACGACCTACCGCCTGTAGGGAGGCTTAATCTAATTTTGTTGCATCACTACTGATGTCATCTGCCTTTCATTGTCTTCTTTTCAGGAAATGGAGCTCAATCAGACAGGAACAATCAGGGAGAGTGTTCCCTTGATGAAAAAATTAACAAGCAATTGACAACTTTTGACCTCCTGTCAATCACCCTCCAAATTGCCCAAGGAATGGAATACCTGGCCTGTAAAAAGGCATGACCTATTTTTATGAGACCTCCCAATTGCTGTATTGACATTGTATAAAAGATATGCATATTTTGTTGCAGTTTATCCATCGAGATTTGGCAGCTAGAAATATACTTTTGGCAGAAGGCAATATCGTGAAGATATGTGACTTTGGCCTCGCAAGGGACATTCAAGAAAGCGAACAATATTTCACGAGAGGACAGGCAACTTAATCGTGTTTTTCATTGTTTCCGTCCTACCGGAGATGTTTGACGCCTGACAAATTTTTGGTTTCTTTAGAATCCTGTAGCAATTAAATGGATGGCATTGGAGTCCCTAACCAAAGACAAAGTGTATACCTGCCGGTCAGATGTTTGGGCATTCGGAGTAACGATGTGGGAGGTATTCAGCCTCGGGAATCATCCGTATCCGAACATTGAGCGGCCTGAGACCCTCATCAAGTACTTGGAGGATGGAAATCGTATGGAGTCCCCAGCGTACGCTAATGACAAGCTGTGAGAACGCCCACTATCTTTCCTCAATTTCTGCTTTATTGGAGGCGTAATAGGTAGATCACTCCAGCGTTTGAACTGCAAGACATTTCCATATCTTTATGCATTGCCCCAAAAGGCAACGAAAATTATGGCAGCTGCCCCTTAGTCGCGCCGGCGAAAAATCAGTCGCCCTGCAATGAAAGCTTATGCATGCATCGAATAATAAATGCGCTGTAATAATGGAAGGAACAGAGCCAAATTTTAAAATTTTTTAATGCCTTTGAGCTACTACCATGCTGATAGGCTCATGAGAATTCCGTAATAATTGATATTTGGGAAATTATTCATTTTCCGTGAGACATGGATGCAATGCCTTACCGGGAAAAGAAGTGCTTTAAATGGTTTCCTCTTCCTCTTTCAATCTACGGAATCAACTCAGTACCCTTCGCAATGTAAAACTACCTGCACTTGGCATTGACGCGAAAATCGCTAATACCGTTCTGATCTCTTATTGTTCGAAGGAAATTGATGATATCACGGAATCACACTATCGCTAACTTCTACTTTTCGCAATATTTTGCTGCGAAAATTGGGTGGAACATTAAGTTTGCTAAGAATTGTAGAAAGTTTTCATAGAGATTTGGAATGAGGTTGGTTTTAATATTAAACATTCTTTTAGGGGAATTAGCCTAAGCAAAACGCTTACTTAAAACTTTTTCTTGGCATTCTTGCACTTTTTCAAAGCTACCAAATTATGATGCAATGCTGGAATGCAGATCCAGACGCAAGACCAAATTTTCCGGATTTGTAATTGCAAAAACTGTTGTGAATGTTTTCTTGCAGTACTCTGAATCGCAAAACATACCGTTCCTGCAAGTGAATCCCATATATTGTCCAAATATGAATAGCCATGTGCGTCCTAACCAACTGTTGCCAATAGTCGCTATTCCTGAACATGGACAATCCACAATGGAAGAAAATCAAGATTGCCGCCTACAAACGCAGCACACTGTCCCCCTTCATGGAGAAGCTTTCGAGATGGGGAACCTCTTGTCATTCAATGAACTCAATCGTGACAATATTTCCGATACTGCAGCGGAATAGGCTGTGACGGTGGAAGAAGGATAAAGCCTTTTGTGTGAAAATGGGTTTTAAAAAAAAGACACAACCATGCCAAACTATCAGTGAGATGACTCACTCAAAATGTGCGAAGCTATGAACTTGTGTTGCTAGACTATAATGAATATTATGCTCAAGTCGATTCTGTGAATATGACGATTGGGCTCCGAAAACGAACCTTTTTGATGGGGACAATTATTATTCCTCTTGCACTCGGACTCCTGTTGCACTTTTCAAGCACGTTTCAAGATGTGAGAGGATCTCCTGCAATTTTGAGGTTTCTTCATGAACGTTGGACAATGGCGGTCGATGTTCCCCCGTCTGTAGTCAATGATTATCTACTTCACTCGAAGAGGCTTCGTGCGTGATTTTTGTTATCAAGAATACATTCTTGCACTTTGTCTATAGTCCTATCAAATGCATCCATTATTGTCTCATAACAGTGCTTCCTAGAATGTAGCTACCGATATTTCTCGTCTCCGAATTTCTTTTTTTAAAGTTAACCACACCTGTGATGTAAGAAATTGTGAGAATGCTGACACCTCGAAATTAGATTTCCCTCCATTAATGCAATCCCAGCCAGCGACCACAGTCACTTCTCCCTAAATATCATTTAACTAAGTAACCTATAGACATGTTAGTAAGTGCTGGAATGGTATTAAGTGACGCAAAGAACCGCAACAATTGGTTACATGGCTCATAAATAATCAATTTAACCAACGGAGGTCATCCCAAAAGTTCGTGAACGAGTACGAATATTTTCTGTGCATGTGATTCAGTAGCAACGGTCTTAGTGTTCATAACGATGTCTCATGGTTCCAACGTCAGAATGTTGGTGTAATTGCTTATTCCTATTGCAAAGATGCCGCTATTTTAAATAGTATAGATATATATTTAACCACTGTGGATGAAGACGATCGTTTCTAATTAGGTGGGATTTGGTTTTTGTGGAGACAGAAAAAGCTACAGGGCCAAAATAATCGTGAGCTGCAAGAAGTTAACAGGGATGGAGATTTCGGCAAAAAGGCCATACATAAGTGGGTGCGTCGCTTTGAAGAGATGGATTCCATCCTGCTCACAGAGCGAAATGTGGATGGACACGCGAGTTTGGTGAGGCAGCCTGATATTTTCGGGCTGCATGAAGGCCAAGGGAAGTCGGATTTGGCTGTCAAATAGTAGGAAGAATGGATGCTAATATGTATACATGCATCCATACAAGTTAAAACGTGCTTGGACATGATCGATGGCATGCCAGAAGGGTCTAGACAGGGTTGACGATTAATGGAAAATAAACTAGGAATAAATCAATTCGATTTCTACATGCCTGATTGTGAGGGACAAAACCAGCCAACAGTCAGGAATTAAGAGTGATATTGGCTGGAATTTGAATTAAAAGTATCCTCGAGTTATGAGTCATTAGGTGGAACTGTGCCAAACATTGACATAGTTTTGTCTCTCATTGTATCTGGACATGTGTAGGAGAGATGAGACATTTGTTGAAATTATGCTCTTTTACTCATTTATCTACGTGCATACCAATTTAGTCCATATTGGAGATGGTGGACCTCACGCTCTGGTAGAAATCAGTGTGGAATGACCCACCTAAATAAAACCCTCATTGTCTATTGGAACATGCTAATTGACAACTAAAATTCGTGTTCTGTTGTTACTCCTATCGAAAGTTTCATAAAACCCCTGTTAAATTTCGATTCATAGCGAGTTCAGTGGGAACTTGCTTTAAAGGGTCTTCGCTTCTTTTAAATGGCATTCTCGACAGACTTTGCGAGAAGATAAAACCAAGATGTAAAACGTGTCACTGTTGCTTGATCGTGGAAAGTAACAGCAAAATATTACATGCAATTAAGACCCTAAATTATCCAAGAAAGCTTCTTCCATTATGTCTTGGGACTTCTCCACATTATATACAAAAATACCTCTGGATATTTTGTTTCACAACATTCTTGAACTATTTGAAAACTATGGCGGAACAGGATTTACCTTTAAATACACTTTCGTGAGTAAATCATACTGTTGTGCCCTCCTGAAAGGCTGTTTAGAAGACAACTACATCCAATTAGGTACTAAAGTTTTTAGACAGCAAATTGGAATTCCGATGGGCAGCAACTATTTCACTAATATGGCAAATCTCTTCCTTTTTTATCATGAATCAAAACATATGAATTGAAACCCCCAATCCGGAAGCATACGCATTCACATTCCGTTATATCGACGATCTAGTAGCCATTAACAATGCTTCTATTCAGGCAGAAATCGAGGACATATATCCAGATTGCCTAGAATTAGAGGAAACGGTTTCGCCTCCATACAAGAGTGTTCATTATTTAGATATGAATGTGAAAATCGATGACATCTGTAATTGCTTTGTCACTGATATTTATGATAAAAGAAGGGATTTTGAATTTGAATTTCTTAGCCTACCAAATGCTAAAAGTAACATCCTAGGGCATATAATCAAGAATGTTGTTAATACTCAGCGGAAAAGATTCGCTCTAATCTGCTCCAATTTGGCTGGATTTCATTATAACTGTGATCTCTTGTACCAAAGGCTACTTAGCAATGGGTATCAAGATAACTTTCTACAGAAACTTTTTAACTTGTTTGCTCAGTAATGTAAGTATGACCTAATTAAATTTTCTCCCGAAGGGGACGATTTTTCTGCAATATGGCTGTGAACTATTTCCATCAGGCTCCAGAAACTTTGTATACAGCTCGGATGTGCGGCTCTTGCAACACGGACGTGACTGCAACTCTGTTCTGTTCACTGAAAACTGTTCTGCATTAGAACAGGTTTCAGTTATTGGGCGTCTTACCATACCGTTTTTAAATTTCATCCTAGACACCACTTATCCAGTTAGTCGGGGTTGGGTGAGGTGTTTTTGGTCTAATGTGTCAAGGCCAAGGCCTGAAGGTAGCAGAAGCAATCTGGGCATCGCTCCAGTCTGTCAGTGTAGGACACAGTTAACTGAATGCATGGTAGGACCTTTTCCCAGGGCTACGTTTTTTCTTTCATAGGCTTGTTTCGCAACTAGCCTTCCCCCCCACTAATTTTCCCTCATGGGCTTGAGCCATTCCGAGCCATACTCTCGCTTCTTTTCCTTATTTGTCTTGAGTCTACCATACATTTCAGTCGCGAGGCTGATCGAACCAATCGATCGTTGGCTGTGGCACTGACAGACGGACTTAAGCCGTGGTTGCCTCTGAGGCATTAGGTACAGTCTAACTGTTTAATTCCATAGGCCGAAGCACCTGGCAGTAGAAACTGCCAGGTGCTTCTGGTTAGGGTTTGTTTGGTCAGACTTGCGGCCTCAACCCCCTGACGACGCAGGCTGCCTGACAAAACTTCTAGGATATGATCCTTCGCTGTTCCTTCTCTTTTTAACTTCCATTAGCCTTGCCCATACATGCAGGCTGTCTCTAATATTCAGACTCTCATCTCAAAGTTCCGCGCTTCTGGGTCCAAAGGTTGGGCATTTTCTGTTGCCCTTGGGTGGTTTCAGACAATTTCAGCACCAAATAACTTCTCTTACTCTATATACTGTGTATATACTAGCTATGGTCGCGCTTTCGGCGCTCCATTACCTTGGATTGTGATTAATTCATTTATTCTTTGCGAAATGGAAAATATGTATTTAAAGCACTTTCACATTGAAATACGTGACAAATGGGGACGAAAGTCTTGATTTTTATCAAAACCATTACTTCTATGATTTCCAGTGTGTCTAACTTTAAATCTTTTCATGCGTCCCTTTTTGTAAGGGTGGAGAATATATTTTGAATTACTTCCCTCCTATAATCTATGCTAAGGGGACATATTTCAAAAGTACGATTTTTCCTGTACTCAACCATCAAATAGGTACTTCTGAGGGAATTAAATATTCTGTCTCTGTTTCTGTGGCGCACTAAAAAATTCACGAAAATAGAACTTTAAAAATAGTGCCCTGATGGGTTTTAACGAATTTTTTTTTCCTTCTGAAATTAAGACTCAGGGAACTCCATGCACACCCAGTTTTAGCCTCATGCGTTTCCCCTTTTTGATGGCGAGGAAAAAAAAGTATTTTGAAAAGCGACCCAGCCAAAAACTGTGCGTTGAGGAGACGTATAAAAAAAGTTTAATTTTTCCTTAAATCAACATCACGTCAGTGATGCGTGCGCTAGCTACTTTTCTATGTCTGTCCGGTGAACTACATGCCCACAAAGTTTCAATATTATACGCTTGCCCTTTTCGCTGGTGAAAAAAACATGCTTGGAAAAGCCGAACCACCCAAAAGCTATGCCCGGAGGGGAAGCCCCATAATGTTTGCCCGGTGAACTACATGCCCACAAAGTTTCAATATTATACGCTTGCCCTTTTCGCTGGTGAAAAAAACATGCTTGGAAAAGCCGAACCACCCAAAAGCTATGCCCGGAGGGGAAGCCCCATTAAAGCTGAATACTCCCTCAGCTCATTAAAGTCATGTCACATATACTTGTGCCAAGTTTCACCTTTCCATTTCTGTCCAATTCGCCACAGCAATTTTTCTTCCAAACATCGCCCCTCGGAAAAATTCCTCTAGAGACTGTATTAACTTAACATTTTTATTTAACTCTTCGTCTCAGTAGTCACATTGATGCAAAGATTCAATTTTCCATGTTCATCAGTTTCATTGATGCAAAAAAATTAGTTGGAAAGATCTCCCTTTGAAATATGTGCCCCTGGGGCATTTACTTCTAAAGTCTGAATTTTTCTGCACGCAGTATCCCAATTGGGTAGTAATGTACCAAGTTTCCTCTTTCCACACTAGTGAAAAATGTAAGTGCAAACTATGTACAAACTCGCTAGTACAAACAACGCATACCAGGAAGGCCTTCGATGCACGGACAGCGACAGGAAACTGGGCACGATTGGTTTTCGATAGGTTCCGGCGGCATGACCAGCATTCCCATACTTCAACTAGATGGAAGGAAAATGAATCATCATCATGCACGCCTGACTTGACGTTTTCACTTATTATTCATTGGAGATAACGACGCGCTTGACGTCAAACCACGCAAACGGTTTCTGATTTCCTTCCTAAACGCAAACGCCCACCGTCCAACCTTTATAAAGGACCGCTGAAAGTATCACAGCTAAGAACAGAATCTTCAGGGGTTTCGCTCAGTAAGTTCATCTTGGCAGAGAACAATTATTTCCCCGTCATCTGTCATTTCTTTGTCCCTCCGTCCGTGGTGTCACGTCGTGAAATCATCTTCATTCCACTAAAGAAGCTGAGCCATTTTCAAAGCCAATCAGTTGTGAATTCATCTCAAAGAACTTGGTATCTCTTGTTGGAGAGCGAAGATCAACTCTGTCAGCATTCCAACCCAGGTGAGAATTCTATCATTTTCCTGTTCTGATGACGTGGTAAATTGATTTGTCGAGTTGATTAAGTTTGGTAATTTATTCATGCAGGGAGAAAATGATAAAAAATGAGATATTTCGGTATGAACGGCGCTAAGACTGCATCTAATATTTTTCATATGTGTACTGTATTCTATTATTTGTTTATTCCACATTCTGTTACTTTTATTCCACGACTCTTTTGCATTGCAATACATATAGGAACACCACACTTTTTATGGAGTCACTATCAAATGTAATTAGCTCACAGAGAATGTTTTCAGCGTTACGAGACCTTTGGGTGTTACAAGCGTAAAGTCTGGGGGTGGTAAATGTCCGTTAAGAAATCCCGCCAGGCTAAAAGTAAACAAACCTCGTTTAGGTTCAAAAGTCTTACTTAAAACTATTTTACTTGTCCTTTCATGTCCCTATTAAAACGATATTTCATTTCTCTGGAGAAGTATGATAGACTGCATTTGGCTTTCTACTAATATTCCCCTAAACAAGTGGAATAGAGAAAAAATTGCTAAAAATCACGGAATTACATATCTTAGCGGAAAATAGAGGAACTCTTCAAATATAATAGTTCAAGTGATACATTATACAAGGGAATAGGTCTTCAAGTGATTTTTATTGAGCTTCCCAATAATAAATAAAACTTCAGGAACTGATTCATATCGTAATTCATGTCATGAAACATAAGTTAGGCTTCCTGACTCATGTCGGGGATCCTAACAGCCCCATACCCCCCCCCCCCGTCCCTACCCAAAAAAAATTTTTAAAAATGTTTTTTCGATTTAGGAGCTGACAGTATTCATCAATTTGCGAAGAAATCGTTTAATAGTTTCAACCGTAAGAATGCCTCATTTCGTTGACATATTCCCACGGTACACAGAGACATCCCTTAACACCAATTCAAACTCGGGTCTTGAGATATTGTCTTAGGTGGGGAACTTGGAGTATTTGATGAGCGCCTTCGGTATTAAATGTGTTCTCCCTTATGGAGAATAGTTGAAACGATATGTTCATGAACCCTTTCGGCAAGGTTTCAATTGCCAAATTTCCATATCTGTCTCTTGCACTTAGGAACAACTGTTCAGGATAGCCAATATCAGTTACGTATCAATTCGTTGGGATACAGCTGGCCGCTTTTGTTCCGGCAAAAGGGACGTATTCATATGCACAAGACTCAGATATCCATACATATCCGCCAACGTCCACCCCAACTCCACTATCAACGGATGGGCTATTTCGCGTCGTGCGAGTTCGTGTGAGGGATTTTTTCCACATGGAGTTGTGTGGCGCTTTGCAGGTTCGCTGTAGGACACACATAACACTGATATATTGTATTAAAAACCGAAATGAATGGAAGTTGAACGTAGAGTTCTCATACATGTCAGTCTTTCTACATGATTTCCTGAACTTGCACTTATGAAAATCCATCACTCATTCAATTGGCATTTCCGCAACCAAGGTGATTGGGAGTCAAACCCTGTGGGAGTTCCACACTTTTTAATACCTCAAATTGGAATATTCATGTTCCATTTACCTAAACGAAGAAACGAAAATCAGATAATCTCCAGTTCAGTAACAATATTGCTGGACAAACTTCAGGTGCTGCCCCTTTCACAATTGTAGGAAATCGGAACCCTATGAGTAATAAATATGCACGAGATGCTTGAGAAATATGGAAGACTTTCTCTCACCTCAGTAGAGAATTGGCCCGCTATGAAGACGGACGTAGTATGGGACTTGCCGAGGACACAGAGGTCCGTTGTCAATCGACTTCCGGAACTCAAAGGGTGCCCTTTAGTACTTACCCAAGCTTTCCATATTACACCGGCGAACTTGTGAACGTAACTTCGATTGCTTCGGAGGCCTCTTTTGAGTGGATCTGAGCGACCAGTTTGACGTTAGACTTTAACATGGCTTCAGCCTTATAAAGAACCATGACGCGTGCCTCAACACAGAGCATGCATGCAGTGCGTAAAGGGACTCCAATTCAATCTCGCACGGGAAAAACATCAGGGGTGACTCGCCAGATTCCTGGCGCCATACTTTGCCACACTCAGGAGTAAGGGAGTTCAGCTGATTAAGGCAGCCCGAAGGCTTGACGTGGGGGCGGATGTGGTTGCAGAGCTATGCAGCCATTTAGAGGTTTTTGGACAGATGTGTTTTATTCCAAGAGCATCTTTCTTGTCTAATATTCATCGCCTCATAGGGGTTAATTTGGCCTTGATCCTGACTTCCTGAATATTGATAATATATGAACATGATTTGGATTTTTTCACATTTTCCGCCTGCTTAATGGTCCCTCAGTAATTAAGTGGTGACTCTTAGGCATGGCAACACTTATACTTCATTCTAAGGTCGAGAATATTATTCTGCGATTTCATGGAGACTTCTCCAAGACGGGGTCTACTACCTAATAAAACTTGACTCTACTTAACACTTATTTTTATTCAGTCTGAACTAATAAACTAATTGCTTTCAGCACATTGAGATCCTCCTATGTGTCAAAACGATGGCCACGCAGCTGATTTTTTAAATTATGGCAAATGTCGTCCTCGCAAGGACTCATGTCAGGAGAGTACACAGGATGAGGTAACACCTCCAAGTGATAGTGGTGCAGGGGCTCCTGAACAATTCCACTGATAAGAGGGCTTCCATTGTCATGCAACAACACGGTTCAGCTTTTCCTGAGTGCTGGCCGAAGATGCCGTGCGAGGCCAACGGAGATTACATGGGAGGACAGTGAATACCTTTTTATTGGCAATCTCATTTCCGACTTTTTCCGGGGGCGGGGGAGGAGGTTGTTGGCAGGAATTCATGAAATGCCCCTCGTATGTGCTAACAGTGAAACGTCACAAAATAAGGATTGAAAGACTTCTTCAAAAGGAGAATTAATTGTTTCCATTGTTTCCATACATTTTAAACATTTCCTTGCAAGCATCGCGAACATTCTCAGTCAGAATACTTCAAAAGTCTGTGCCATATTAAGATGGTACTGTTTACGTACCAGATGCGATTTCGAACAAGTAGATTTCTTCCACGTTTCAATAGCCCGGGCCTACTAACCTGGACGTCTTAGGTGCTGGGCATTTTGGGTCTTAAGCCAAAATTCAACACAATGCAACTGAGTTTCATGACTTACCGAGTCCATCAGTGATAAAA
>CAJPEV010001977.1:40674-53231 GCA_905338385.1 Darwinula stevensoni
GAATGCCTCATTTCGTTGACATATTCCCACGGTACACAGAGACATCCCTTAACACCAATTCAAACTCGGGTCTTGAGATATTGTCTTAGGTGGGGAATTTGGAGTATTTGATGAGCGCCTTCGGTATTAAATGTGTTCTCCCTTATGGAGAATAGTTGAAACGATATGTTCATGAACCCTTTCGGCAAGGTTTCAATTGCCAAATTTCCATATCTGTCTCTTGCACTTAGGAACAACTGTTCAGGATAGCCAATATCAGTTACGTATCAATTCGTTGGGATACAGCTGGCCGCTTTTGTTCCGGCAAAAGGGACGTATTCATATGCACAAGACTCAGATATCCATACATATCCGCCAACGTCCACCCCAACTCCACTATCAACGGATGGGCTATTTCGCGTCGTGCGAGTTCGTGTGAGGGATTTTTTCCACATGGAGTTGTGTGGCGCTTTGCAGGTTCGCTGTAGGACACACATAACACTGATATATTGTATTAAAAACCGAAATGAATGGAAGTTGAACGTAGAGTTCTCATACATGTCAGTCTTTCTACATGATTTCCTGAACTTGCACTTATGAAAATCCATCACTCATTCAATTGGCATTTCCGCAACCAAGGTGATTGGGAGTCAAACCCTGTGGGAGTTCCACACTTTTTAATACCTCAAATTGGAATATTCATGTTCCATTTACCTAAACGAAGAAACGAAAATCAGATAATCTCCAGTTCAGTAACAATATTGCTGGACAAACTTCAGGTGCTGCCCCTTTCACAATTGTAGGAAATCGGAACCCTATGAGTAATAAATATGCACGAGATGCTTGAGAAATATGGAAGACTTTCTCTCACCTCAGTAGAGAATTCCGGGCGATACTTCTGCCTGCATCATACCCTGAACGGCTCCTGTGTCTCCAGGCAACAGTTAGCTGAAGGCCTTGAGTTTCCCACGGGAAATCATGAATGGGTTCGAAAGGTATAATGTGGCCGCTTGTTGTGAACGTAACTTCGATTGCTTGGGAGGCCTCTTTTGAGTGGATCTGAGCGACCAGTTTGACGTTAGACTTTAACATGGCTTCAGCCTTACAAAGAACCATGACGCGTGCCTCAACACAGAGCATGCATGCAGTGCGTAAAGGGACTCCAATTCAATCTCGCACAGGGGAAAAACATCAGGGGCGACTAGCCAGATTCCTGGCGCCATACTTTGCCATACTCAGGAGTAAGGGAGTTCAGCTGGTTAAGGCAGCCCGAAGGCTTGACGTGGGGGCGGATGTGGTTGCAGAGCTATGCAGCAATTGGTTTTTGGACGGATGTGTTTTATTCCAAGAGCATCTTTCTTGTCTAATATTCATCGCCTCATAGGGGTTAATTTGGCCTTGATCCTGACTTCCTCAATATTGATAATATATGAACATGATTTGGATTTTTTCACATTTTCGGCCTGCTTAATGGTCCCTCAGTAATTAAGTGGTGACTCTTAGGCATGGCAACACTTATACTTCATTCTAAGGTAGAGAATATAATTCCGCGATTTCATGGAGACTTCTCCAAGACGGGGTCTACTACCTAATAAAACTTGACTCTACTTAACACTTATTTTTATTCAGTCTGAACCTAATAAACTAATTGCTTTCAGCACATTGAGATCCTCCTATGTGTCAAAACGATGGCCACGCAGCTGATTTTTTAAATTATGGCAAATGTCGTCCTCGCAAGGACTCATGTCAGGAGAGTACACAGGATGAGGTAACACCTCCAAGTGATAGTGGTGCAGGGGCTCCTGAACAATTCCACTGATAAGAGGGCTTCCATTGTCATGCAACAACACGGTTCAGCTTTTCCTGAGTGCTGGCCGAAGATGCCGTGCGAGGCCAACGGAGATTACATGGGAGGACAGTGAATACCTTTTTATTGGCAATCTCATTTCCGACAGCTTCCATTGTCATGCAACAACACGGTTCAGCTTTTCCTGAGTGCTGGCCGAAGATGCCGTGCGAGGCCAACGGAGATTACATGGGAGGACAGTGAATACCTTTTTATTGGCAATCTCATTTCCGACATTTTCCGGGGGCGGGGGAGGAGGTTGTTGGCAGGAATTCATGAAATGCCCCTCGTATATGGGTCTGTGCCATATTAAGATGGTACTGTTTACGTACCAGATGCGAATTCGAACAAGTAGATTTCTTCCACGTTTCAATAGCCCGGGCCTACTAACCTGGACGTCTTAGGTGCTGGGCATTTTGGGTCTTAAGCCAAAATTCAACAGAATGCAACTGAGTTTCATGACTTACCGAATCCATCAGTGATAAAAATTATTTCATAGACTGAGACTATAACATCCTGCCATATTAAGCAATGACATCCGTGTCTGCTTCATTTAATAATAGCAACCGTACTAGCTATTCATATTTGGGCACGGTCCAGCCAAGACTGGACTGGCGATATCATGCAAGCAGGATTCGGCGTGGCCACCGCTAGAAGTTGAGACAAGTTTCACCGCTGGCGCACTTGCGCGAAAGCAAGACCACCTGTTTGTCTTTAGCGATACTCGGTCTGGAGTGCTTTAGCCCCACGAGGTTTAACTTTGCTTCCAAGATGGCCAGAGCTGCTGGGGTCCCTTTTAAAATAAGCTGACTGGCATTGTCCTGATGCAATAACCACTTGCCTGACAGGAGGCAGCAGTTACTTAATGGGAACTGTCACGAATATTTCAGTGCAACCCTTCCCCACTTTTAAATATTTTTCTTTTCCGTGTATCATTTCATTGCATAGGAATTCCGAAATTAGGTGATTACGAATCCTTTGTCTGGAACCACAAAGCAATCCCTTACTCACAAACTCTGAGCATTCTATTCTATTCCTTTTCGCCATCCAGCTCGCGATGCCCCGAATCATTCCGCTTATGTGCCGCGGGCAAAACGGGACATTCTGAGCTAAACTTCACTTCGATAAGATTTTCCTTATTTTCTTATTTTTTGTTTAGTCTCCCTTCTGCTTGCGAATGTTTTGTATAGGTACTTCTGCAGGCAAGGTATCACGGAAGGGGTGCGCTTCTGGACCAGAGTTGAGATTAAAGGCGACATCGTTCGGGAGAAGTTTTCAAGTCTTCAAGCGCTCTTCATCACTGGTACAGAGGATAAAGCATAAGACGATAGTACGACGACTAAGGAAAGATACCAGGTCCACCCAGGAAAACCACGGTAATAAAACATGAAAGTGAGACAGTAATATATTTTACTTCATCTATGAACACTGCCCTATAACTCATCCACTGGGCCGCGGTGGAGAATAACGAGTCTCTCGCTACCAAGTTTCGAGAAGTTGCGCGTCCACCTTCTGGGAAGATACCAACTGGGTTTCTTTCGGTCGGTTTTCCAATCGATACTATATATTGGAATTCCTGCTCACGTGTCTAGACGAAATGTGTTTTAGAATTCCTAGATCCGAAGAACTAGCAAACTTGATATTGCGGTTCGACGCTCTGTATTTCGTTCACGACACGTAACACGGGCAAAAAAAAAACAAGAGAATCTCGTTTCAGCAGTCATGATTGGAGGCCCGATGACTTCATTCTTGTCACTACCAATAGAACCTGACCATAGGTATCAGAAGATAAATGCGCGAATAAACAATAGGCTTTGTACAATTGGATATCTCTGATTCCGCCCTAAATTTTCTCGATACTGAGAAACTGCGGAAGTTCCAGAGACGCTGCTCGCGATGTTCTTCTTGCATCGCGCATTGCTAGACAACCAGACCTGGATGGGCTTGAACTTCTGCACTCGTTCCGATAGGGCCCTCTTAACCTGCTACGTGGCGTGTGCATAAATTGTCCGAGTACCAACACTGGTGTTTTAGGGACGCATTCAGAAGTTCGCGAGAAGTAGTGACCATGTCTCCTATTTCGTATTCTGCTATCATGCTGCTGATTCCTTTCTATGGTCCAGGTGGGTCCTTTTGGTGCCATTATTTTGTACTTTCACTCTGTCATTCATATTTTACTTCATCTATGAACAATGCCCTATAACTCATCCACTGGGCCGCGGTGGAGAATAACGAGTCTCTCGCTACCAATTTTCGAGAAGTTGCGCGTCCACCTTCTGGGAAGATACCAACTGGGTTTCTTTCGGTCGGTTTTCCAATCGATACTATATATTGGAATTCCTGCTCACGTGTCTAGACCAAATGTGTTTTAGAATTCCTAGATCCGAAGAACTAGCAAACTTGATATTGCGGTTCGACGCTCTGTATTTCGTTCACGACACGTAACACGGGCAAAAAAACAAACAAGAGAATCTCGTTTCAGCAGTCATGATTGGAGGCCCGATGACTTCATTCTTGTCACTACCAATAGAACCTGACCATAGGTGAGTATCAGAAGATAAATGCTCGAATAAACAATAGGCTTTGAACAATTAGATATCTCTGATTCGGCCCTAAATTTTCTCGATACTGAGGAACTGCGGAAGTTCCAGAGACGCTGCTCGCGATGTTCTTCTTGCATCTCGCATTGCTAGACAACCAGACCTGGATGGGCTTGAACTTCTGCACTCGTTCCGATAGGGCCCTCTTAACCTGCTACGTGGCGTGTGCATAAATTGTCCGAGTACCAACACTGGTGTTTTAGGGACGCAAAAGTTTTATTTTGTCTCCTATTGATATTGTCCTAACGGACTCAGAAACTCATTTCCAGACTGGGTATAAATGGCAACATCATCGTCAAAGAGAAGTTTTCTTAATTCTATACATTCTATTTCTACATCGATACCCATTCTGCGTCCTCGTACATATAATTTGCTCATTCGCACATATAAATGAAATAACCTAACTGTTGCTCGACAAGTACCGAGACAGACTCCCCCTCCCATATCCCCCATGCGAACGCAACTTCAGTGGTCACTGCAAAGGACTGAGACTAAACACTCTGCAATATCTGAAAGTCGAAGTCAATTCCCCCAGATTTGTTCGAATAGCATGATCTTACGCCTTTTCAAGGCCGACGAAATAGACATCCACCTCTTTGTCATATTTCGAAACGTGAAGTTGTTGCTTTCCTACATACAGAGGCAGCTTCGGGGACGGACTTGAACACTCCATACATACTGGGAAGTGCAGAAGTAGCAACTGGATCTCTGCTGACGCTTCAGTGTCTAGTGTCTTCGCCAGAGAGCGGAAACCTGAGTTTGCAATGGATATACCCGGGACCAAAGGATGTGAGAACGTTAAACCCCACTCCCTTCATTTTTCATCCTGAATATGCAGATAACGTGTTTCCCTTGTGAATATTGCTACAGAAGGTAAGAATTACCCAAAGGACCTTCAGCAGCGGTCTCCACTTGAACCAACTGACTGTTAGGGAAACGACATCCAAGGACAATGGAACCTATTTCTGCATAGCCACAGCCGATAACATTATAAAGGCAGCTTGTCATCATGTCATCGTTCGAGGTGAGCATCTCCTACATATGGGCGAAGTAAAATTTCGAGCTCGGGAAACATTCTAAATGGGTTTTCAGGTGGACATGTGAGGGTGACGCCACGAGAGACGAGAGTGCGTGCTTACTTGGGAGAGAAGACCGTGAGCTGGAAGGTGAAAGTGGATGCTGAACCCGAGCCGAAGATAATTTTGAAGCGCGATGAAATGGAATTGCCTCAAGGCATGAAATTTGAAGTTGAGAAGAACTTGGCGAAAAAATGTGTTATTATCCGCATAAATGACATCACGCGTGAAGATCTCGGGAACTACACTCTCGTTGCCCAGGTTGGCGGGAAGAAAGGGGAGGCCCATTTCCAGTTGGGACTAAAAAGTGAGTTTTAAAAAATGCCTATGGGACTTTCAGTTCTCGGCACCTGTTGTTGTCCTGTTTTGTCCCCTTCCCCCTCCACAATGAAAAAACAATCATGCTTGAGTCTATATTTTCTAAAATTAATTTTTGTAATGAAACATTATTTTATTTCCTGCATTATCATCAAGACCACCAAATTGAGACACTTTCAGAGATGACGAAGCAACATGAGGCAGTTTCATTCACACTAATGGCAATGGCATGACATTCTTTTCTCTTTAGGACCCTGAAGACCTTTTGAAGAAGAATTTGCCACATGGTGACGACAGACACAAGAACCCAACAGGAGTTCATCACAAACCTGTTGTTCGTGGCAGCTGGAACAATGGACACATTTTTATTGACACTACAACTTTGTGTTGAATGTGATCGGCAATGACAGTTTCTCATTTGCATATACCGTAGTTGTGAACCATATTTTTCAGTTTCCCTGGAAATAATTCTCAATATTTACCTCGTCCAATTTCGATCGTCTATTCTTCCGTATTTGCTCCTTATACAGTCCTTCTTGGTCTTTTGCCACCTCCACTGAACGGATATCATTGCATTTTCCAGAAAATATATGCAATATACGGGCTTTGACACGAGGCTATTATTTTCTAGCAGAAGTTATTGAATGGACACTCCGGGTTTCAGGGCATGAATAGAATCATGAAAATTCGATCAATTTTTATTCCCAAGGACTACTGGTTCTTGGGCATTTCTTATATTCTTGGTAATGAGAGTAGGTGTACACATTTGGAACCTCATGTAATGATTTCCAACGCAGTCATATCTATCATCAAACCCATAGTCAGATTGCTATGCTAGACGTTCTCACTTCTAGTTTTCATTATATGGACGCCTTAAGATTCACAAATATTGCATCACTTATTGCTCCTTCATATTCCTGAGTGATATTACTTTCACAATTTGAAAATTACATTCATTTGCTTGGCCTAAAGCAAGATTTAGACTCAAGTCCATTCCAGAAGGCAAATGGTTTGTAGGACATCCATTTCCTTTTATTCCCGATGTCCATTTTCACTCAAACCAAGAATCCATACTTCCTTCTTGTTGCTACCATGGTATGACCATTACTTCATATAACCGTAATTAACATGCCGCAATGAAAAAGCCTAATAACCCCAGGAGCTTCATCACATTTTTAGGCGTGAGAATCGAAAACAGATGCTTCAAATGCAAAAAAGTTATGTTCTTAGAACATAGAGAACCGAAGGCGCTTCCATAACGAACTGTTTGCCTGAAGGGCAAGCTTGCTAGTTCAGGGGTGGAAAAAGTTCTGCAACCTGGTAACCAGGTTACCGGAAAGGGTAGCGACCAATCGGTAGGGCAAGGCGAGGATTTAAGAAATAACTGAGAGAATGAAAGCGAGGGGGGAAAAATAAAATAATACTAAAAGAAAGAGAGGGAAGACGAAAGATAATCGGGGTGTTGGGGATGAGAGATGGTAATGAATTGAGAAAAGGTAAATGATGACTGCGAGAAGATAGCAGAACCGGGAAGACATGTCCAAGCGACTGAAGTCGGTAAGTTCAGGGACAAGTGTGGTGATTTTTTCTCTATAAGCAAAAATAGATGGGCATTGCTCATTCCCTCGATTCTGTGGCTGTAGGTTCTCGCCCCAACGAGAAAGATGGGTAGACGTAAGACACCTCTAAAATTTGCCTGATCGTAACGAAGAGGCGGCCTTAGAAAAGGCGGGAGATACTCATCACGAATTAGAATTAGATGGCGTCTTGCACCTCAGAAACCTCTTCCTTTGCTCTTTTATCGATCAGGTTGCAGCTTACATGGCTTTCCGCCGACAGATTAATTGATCCTTCGCGAATCATTTCAAGTGACGTTATTTCATCCCAAAGTTGAGAGAATACATTGATATCCACACCCCATCGGAGAGCCGTCCAATCCGTAGCGTTCGCATTTGCTACATATCGGATTTTCCTGACTCAGATGAACGTCTCTCTCCCTTAACACGACTATTGCGACTATTAATGTCTAATCCAAGGAAAACAACGCGAGATGAAAGGGAGTTTCTGTCGCGTCCATCAATGATCTCTCTGGGTGATCTCATTTTCCTCTAGCTCTTTCGTACTCTTCAAGTGTTAGTCCATAGCGTTGTAATGCAGTGGTCGGCAACTGAATTCCTCTGGAGGGTGGAGAGATGGTTAAATGGTTGAACGGCGAACATCCTTCAAGCGTAATAAAAAGGAAAATTTTATTGGACGTCTGAAGTCAAATATACAGTTAAGTAATTGCTCTCAAACCGTAATATGCAATATAAAAACATCAGTAGCAACAATCAAATCAATCAAAATTAATCATCGCAATACTCACGGTATTAGGGAAACAGAGCAACACCCATCCGAGTCAGAAAAATTCTATGCGTAGCAAAAGCGAACGTCTAGTTCCAATCTCATCCAGCACTTCACGTACGTGGTTCCTGTGCCAGACCTGGTGCGTAGCACTCTATGCATCTTATGGGGCAGTTCTAGTGTATTGTCGACTCGTATGCATCTCGTCACTGGAGAAAATCTGTTGGTTATTCGCGACGAGGTGCCCTAATTGAACCTTCGACCCAAATCAGCAAGCATAGCACGCTGAAGCTATGTACCGTTTCAGAGGTTGTTCGCCGACTGAATTGACAAAATTCAAATATGAATTCAATGAAATAAATATTCCAGGACAGAAACGAAAATATTAATCGAAGTGCTTCACCGCAGAAAAACTTTAAAGACCCTCTCGAATAACATTTCAATCTTCAAAAATGCTAAGAAATCCTCAGATGAATATGCCCCTCTATTGGTTCAATCCCAACTAGAGCAGAAAAGTTCCTGGCCTTTTTTTGTAGGAAGAACGGTTGCACCTAAAATCGTAATCTTGCTATTTTACGAAGATGGCAAGCCTGCATAACATATTCAATACTTCGATTTCACAGGTTGGCAAACCTTGCCAGAGCGGAAGTTAACAAAGTTGGCCGAGGGCCCTGCGAGAGAGCAGCGGATTGTAATAATTGCTTGTGGCTGAGGGTGAGAAGGCCCCATCCATGGCCAACCGGCCGCAAAATGCTTTTCAAGGACCATTTTGATCGATAGACTGAAACGCGGGAATCATCCACGACTCGTGCGCGTCCAGCTTTAGATTTTTCTACCCACTTGAAAATCCCTCGTTTCTTGAAGCATTGATCTCCATGAACATTTCGCCGCCATTGATGCATGGATGCGCCTTCTCACCCTCATCCACAATGAAATTTTTTACAATCTGGCTGCTTTCTCCACCATGATTGTTTACCTTCAATCTGGTATGGTTTGCCAATATGAGAGATTTATGGAATGGTATGTATGTTTTCCATTATCATAACATAGCATGGTTATAGGTGCAAGCGTTATAAGTATAAAAAATAAAGTCCACGAACTTTTTTCTGACCCCCGCCCCTCGTATGAGCGTTTTCATGCCTAGTTATGGCTTAAAATGGATCTTTTGCCAACCCCCCTTGCCCCCAACTCCCATTTTGCGCTTGCTCCGTCCTGGGAACCGTAGGGTCACTTCACACACCTTTTAAACTGGGAAGGTAGACCATTGTTTCCACGAAGCAGAATAACTTTTTCCACACTGCACTAGTTAATATATACAATTGCATCTGGTAGCTCAGACCCAAATATCTGGCTCAAAGCAAGATGTTTCTGATTTGAAAAATGGACACCTTGTTGTCCAGCTTTAAAACCTCAACATTGGAATTTCTCATTCCATTGGGTTAATGATACTTTGATCTTGATTTATATACTATATAACACGTTTAGATAATAACGTTATCATGTGTGCAAAGACGCACTTAATCTGTAAATGAACTTGTTTTTCTGAAGAGAATTATTAACATTAACCATGTTCCGGCACTTTCTTTCATTTCTACATTTCGTCCCTTTAGAGGTTCCAATTTAACATTTGAGAGGTGAGTTGCTAGTCAAAGCTCCCCAAATGGTATTGAAAATGGCGACGCCATTATTTTGCTCAAAAAGTACATTCAATGCGAAAAATAATTTAGAACACCACATTCACGTAGATATACAGGGCCTAACAGCACAAATGAAAGAATGATTTGCAATATATCTCATCACACGAGCAGCAATTTCTCAGACCTGTTACATGTGAATAGGAAACAAGACTCACCATTCGTGGGAAAAATAAGGTCCTCACAATAATTTCCTTTGTTTTACCAGGAACCTGAACTTGAAATGCGAATATGTTCGTGAAAGAAATTATATTCAAGAACTTAATAAATAACAAGTGTAGAAGTCATTAGAAAAACATTCATGATTTATTCATGCCCAACTAGAAGAGGTATTGCCTAAAATTTATGTGACAAAGTCTTACTGCGGAGAAACGTCAAAGGAAAAAAAAACTCGAATTAAAGAAAGTAAATACCGGAAAATGTACAGTAGAACAATAATAATATTCGAACACTTTCAATGATTAAAAAAACAGATGGGAACATAAAACGACTCATGCCAGACAATGCAAGAGAGAGATTCCTTCAATAGGACCAATTAAAAGAGTGAAAAATTCATGGGAAAAGGTATGCAAAAACATAATGCAGGGAATATACATTAGAAAGATAGAAATAGAGAAACAGAAAGAGGCAGATCGTCACCTTCGAAGACTTCCTCCAGAGCAGAATGAAAGGCCATTTACAAAGAAAAAAGCTGAACAATGAACGGCAGCAAGCAACTTTTCTAAGGAAACCTCTCAACGAATTGGAATCAGTGCGGCTAATCATCACACATTTCATTTTTATTTTTAAACATTTATTCCCTAAATTATTAATGTACAAAGCATAACCTTCTCCTTACATAGAAAGAATGAGCAAATCATCACTTGACATAATGTTTCCAATATTCAATCCAGTATTTCAAGCATTCCATCATGAGGAAACGTAATTGGAAAATCCCTCATGATTTCTCTCGTCAATCTCGTTATTCAATCTCGTCCTTGTTTGCCGCGTCCACATATCAGATCGATGAAGTCCTGCAGTCTTCCATACTATTGCCACATGCTTATATGAAGGTAAAAGGATGGTTCAAAAGAAAATTTTGTCGTTTCAGCCATTGTCGATTGTCACTTGAAACATGATGCAGCAATCTGGAGTATGCCAAGCCATCAGTCCTCATTCTCCTGCATTATTGACGTCATCCAAGGGACAAATCTAATGGAATTCCAAAATCAGAGCTGAAATAGGGTGTATATTTCAACTCATAGCATGTACATGGCATAGAACCAAGAAATTCATCATTGCATGAGACCATATTTGGAGCGCTTGGTATCATGACTGTATTTAAAGGGAAACCCACAAAAGTAATGAGGTGTTTGCTTATTCTTAACAGCCATTTCTGCATGCGTTCCTATCGCACCACATATCGTATGGCAAGCAATTTAATAGCCTAGCTTCATTTCCTGGTCCTGAAAACAATGGGAACATTATACTAAGGTAACTGGAGCATGCGAAACTGTCAAGTGTTGGAACGCAATTCAACAATCGATTGAATGCAACTGATATTTTTTGCTGATGACAACTATTACGTGTGCGATAGGGACACATCTGAGAAATCTGAACGCGATTGATACCCGACTAGGCCATTAATACTATAGGAGGTCGTATTATTATGATTGGGAAAAGGCAGCAGGAGTGGCTAAAGGTTACGTCATCCTTAAGGAAACTACTACCTCAAAAGCTGACGTCAAACCATGCCTGTTGGGGACATTTCCCAATACCCTATCTGGCCTGAAGTCTTATTGGCAGCCTCGTTAGGTAACTGGGACGTTTTCTTTGATCACGGCAGTTACTCTCTTCCAAAATAGAGATGCACCATTTCGATCATGGATCGCCATGAGAACACATACAATTTTTCCTCAAAATGCCTCATATCGCCATGTTAGGCTTTCATATATAAACTGGCATTCAACAACTGGCAACAAAAGTTCCATGCCGGGAAATGCTTTTTATTTCCCACTTTTCCAGAACATATTCTCAATTTGTTTCTTCTGTGGCGAGTAGTTCATAAATACGATTTCAATCTTGTCAGCCACCATCATGGAGAAGAAAAGAGGTAACGTATTTCAAGGGGCACCTGAGTTTCTATGCAGCCGCTCATCAGCATTTAAACATATATGAATAGTTGCGTAATTTTTCATGATTTCTTTGCAGAAGGAATTTGTCAAAATTCTAGGACCAGAATGAGTAGGGGCTAATAGCATTTCTCACTTTCATTAGAAAATATATAGTTTTCAACGGAAAATGTTGAATATTACGCCTTACTTAAGATTATTTATATCAAAGATGATACATAATATTCCGCTACCATATTTTTTGCATATAACTGTATTCATTTTTTCTGATTCGCAAGGTGGTTCATGAAAATAAGGGAATATGCTGGCTGTAAAACATTTACTATTGAGAACTATTGAGAACACTGCCACATTTTATTTGGGGCGCTGATGCACGTCGCCAGCTGGAAACTACCGCTTGTTCCAATATGGGACACACAATTTGGGAAACAGAGTTAAATTAACCAATCCCCCTTTTTTTACGTACTTTAAATAATAATTAATAATTCGCACTACGGAAGTATCCTGGGTTGCTGCTTGTAAACTCGGGCTTGGGATGACTTAGAAAGATAGTTTGGGGCCATGTATACCAAGGGGTAAGAGATCGTTGT